>JARKIE010000224.1:0-157022 GCA_029378255.1 Mycena rosella | reverse complement strand
ACTCTGCGAACTACGGCAATCTCCGTGATGGGGCATGGATTAGCGGCACTTGATGCCGAATGTTGGCTGATGCACCGCTTTCGCTCTGGGCCTCTGGCTTCCTAACCACTGTCATATAAATATAATTGGTTCGTACTTTGGACGTCCCCACACTTGGACAAATGGACATATCACTTCAACACATTGACATTGACACTTCCAGTAATTAAATGGTGTCTGGTGCGAGTCTGGTGATACGGTCGCGGAGGATGCCGCTTGTACCTCTGTCGATGGAAACAAGTTTGAATAAAATGCAGACATTGGATCCAGTCCGAGCCGCATTAGTGCATCTGATATATCACACAGCAATCATATTGTGCACTCAGGTGTAAAGCAGGTGGACACAACCCCCCCAAAAGAAAAAGAGCACATAAGTAGGAGTTTGTCGGGCTGTGCCACGGCCATCAACCCCAAGTCAGTTTTTCACATTGACCACCAATCTCATGACAACCAACGTTTCAGAGCCAAACAAAAAATGATTCGTCTGACTCACTCCTTGGACATGTGCACCAACAACCCTCTCTTGTCCCTGGGATACCTTCGTTGCAACCCCATCCACGCATTCTGCGTGCGACACAACACCAAACCTGCCGAAGGCCATCACTCCTACTGCACAGCCGCAATCACCGGCAGCTGTCCGAGTATCGAGGCCAAGTCACAAAAGACATCACACCCCCTGCATTTTCCAAGCTGTACACGCACATTCATGATTACCAAACAACCTAGCCAACCTACATTTGTCCCAAGTAACCATCGATTCCGTGGATCATGCACTATACCATGGATGGGCAGACCCCACGCTCGCTAATTATGGCAGCGCTGTCGATTGGCTCCTAACATTCTGCACCGCCGAAGGGGTCCCCAAACACTTCCAACTCCCAGCAGATGAATTAGTTCTGTGTGCATTCACAGCTTCCAGCACCGGAGCTCACGCTGGCTCCACGGCTCGAAATAACATTTCTGCATTAAAAGTTTGGCACGCTGCACAAAATGCAGAATGGAAGGGAGGGTCTAGGCTCCACTATGTGTTAGATGGAGTGGACCACTTGACATCAGAGTCAAGTAAACAACCTCCGCGCCCTCCTATTAGCTCCACTATGCTCCGAGCCTTGTACGACGGCTCGGATTTTCCGACCCCCGTGATGCGGTCGTATTTGCGGCCGCATGTGTGGTGTTCTGGGGCTAATGCCGGCTCGGGGAATTATTACCCACCTCCACCTATCCCCATGCTTCGAAATATTATCTTCCAACTCGTCACCACATTTCCAGGCCACGTAACAAGCGCACAACAACTTTACGCCTTCCGCGTACAAAAACTAAGCTAAATGAGGAAGCACACATCACATTGTGATTAAATGCAGCACCACTGCCGATCAACCCATCACTTCGCCTCCAAACCTTCGTCAGACATCCTATTCCTTCCCCCAAGGCCAATCCACTGTCAGTTTTCCATGCAGATCCAGACATTGTCCAAGTGGTCGACTACTTAGTGTGGTCAACCACCCAGTCGGCAATAGTAATTCGAGCATCATGCAGGCCCTTGGCAGGCCCGATGTTGCTCGACCCTTTCGCACCTTGAAAGCGTTGCCCGTCTAGCGAGGGGCTCACTAGAGATGTCAAGTTTTCGTGGAGTAATATAGCTCACTCCCTGCGTCTGATGGAATATTGAGTCGTCCACTGAGGAGAGTCGGTGGTTCGAATTCACCCGAAGACATTGCGTGGGCTGGGTTGCATCCTCATTTAATTTTGCCCGCTTGCGCGGAAGTGCCAAGTGTTTAAAAGTTCTTTAGTCTAGCGGCAAGTTAGATTCTTCCTTGGCGCCAGGGGACGCCCGCATCGAAGTACGGCAAAGCAAGCCAAGTTGAAGTGTGGCGCCCTTGCTGAATTCAACTACTGGGACATCGCTAGTTTGATCTCCGTGTGACTAACTATATTATTCGACAAAGGCTATGCTTCACTGTGCGTATGAATGATGGCGGAGAAAGAGAACAAGGTCCGCAGCGGCGACCCAGGTTGAAAAATAAGTCGCATGATATCCCGGTGCAGCTGGGATGCCGAGCGTCGGCGTATCCGTTTACAACTTCGGTTTCTCCAATGACATACCTTCCCTTCCTCAGACTTCTACATCCCGCACCCTCCGTTTAACGGTCTACCCCGCTCGTCCGTCTCCATATTATCTCTATTGCAACTATGTCAACCATGTCAAGTGTTAGACTCGTGACCAGTCTGCCTACAACTCACAAAAATGTGGCAAGCACTTTGCTGTAGGCAGACTGATACTATTCGGACCAAACAAAGGCACGGGCGGGATTTTGATGCCATCCGTCCTGGGCTCAATTTAACTCTATTACACAAATGCAAATTTTTCTTTACCTAGATTCTGTCTCCTCAGAACTATCCGCAGGTATCTGAGCGGCCCTGTATGCAAGACTCAAGTTGCATCAAATTGATGGCAAGGCTCAGCCACCGTGATGCCGTGAGCGGCACCGCCCAAAAAATTCAACTCAGGCCCGTCTCAATTGACAGCTCCGAATAGTACCAGTCTGCCTATGGCAACAGTGCTCGCCACATTTTTTGCACTCCGTAGGCAGACTCGTTATGAGTCTAGTCAAGTGGGGCAAGTTATTGAACTGTTGCCCGACTGGCTTCGGCGGCTCGGATCTAGTGTGTGGTTGCCGTCGCATCGTACATGGTGCTGACCACTGTGAGAATGGGGGTATGATACCCCAAAGAGAGGGAAGAGAAGGGAAAGCAAGATCAAGATTATTCCAAGATGTAGGAGGGCTTTTATACCTAGGGAACAATGTAATATACAAGTACAAATAGAGACATTGAACAGTGCAGCGTACAGTGTTTCAGACCAGCTGAACCTGTGCATGTCGCAACACTGCTGTGCATCTCCATGCCAGCTTCACAACATGCAGTGCATCGCCATGCCTGCGTTTTCCACAGCTACGTATGTGCAACGTGTCGGCTTGCAATTATTCCAACAACCACTTCTTCAAACTGAGGCTACCTCCGGTACAACACTCCGAACGACTGGACCCTTCGGGCTTCGGTGCTGAGTCAGCCGCATCAGCCGAATAACTTCCGGTATCATTGCTCTGTGTTCCGTCCAACACTGGTTGAGCATTTCGAGTTTTTCAGTGAGAAAATGGGCGAAAAACTTTACCGATATTACAGTAATTTTTCATTGAAAAAGTAGGTGAAAAACGGGCAAAGTGATTATGCCGCCAAGTGACGCCAAGTGACGCCAGTGACGCCACTGGCGTCAATTGGCGTCAATTATGATATGATTCACGGTTGTGCCGGAGTACAGAGCCGCGCAACGTCTAGTGTACACTATACGCAGGTACCGCCATCCCCCAGCACTCATTTATGAGTGATAAATGTTATGTTTACTCACCTTATCCACAAAAATTTCACTCGTGTCGGCGGCAGTTGGCGTCAAAATACCCTTTTTGTTGGCGTCACTTGGCGGCAAGTCGGCGTCAAAGCCACTTTTTTTGGCGTCACTTGGCGTCAGTCCGCTTCAGGTGGGCGTCAATAAATTTTGCTTAGCGTCACTTTTCCCTGGCGTCAGTGTGACAATTTCTGGCGTCAGTGTGACAAGCTGGCGTCAATGTTCCGTGTTGGCGTCAAATACTTTTGTGTTGGCGTCAATATTTTTGAGTGTGGCGGCAATGATTCTTGCTGGCGTAAATCGTCCTAAAGTCGTCAGAGGGTGTTACACGACGAAATTCATGCCGGCCGATTCACCACTGTGATCCAATCAAGGATCACTCTGTTGACACTTGACGCGAGGCCTGAGTAAGCCGATGACGGCAACCTCTCTCTTCGCTCCCACATCCACGACCTATCGCAACCCGCCAGCCTTCTCCTCTGTCTCAAGCTCGCCCATTGGCACGGCATATCTGTCACGGATCCTGCCCCATGTTATCACGTCGCAAATGCTCAGCAAATTTGGATGCACTGGACCGCTGAATTCAAGGGTCCGGATCTCTCAATTTTACTGAGCTTTTGTGAGCTCTGAACATCGGCTGTTTCGTGATGTGGTTTAGCCGAAACCAGTTAATTCTACCTCAACAACATCACTACTTGGCCTCATCATTTCGGGCTTGTCAATGTCATGTTTTTTGCGCACTTGGGGTGGGATCTTGGGTTGCACTGTGCTGGAAGATTTGAGACGTGCTTGCCTTGGGACTATAAGCATCTCGGTAAGCATGATTAGCTCACTCGGAGAAATGAAAGGGCTCAAGGAACACCTCGATTTCTCCGAGTGAGCTAATTGTGCTGACCAAGTAGCGTCCCGAATCTCCGATGCAAGGCTTTGAAGATTCAAGCTCACCGCAACCGCCGCCGGCTTATCTGGTACCCCCGGGACATCCTCAAACGTGTTGCCTTACCCGAATCAATGTCTACACAATATCCAGTCCAGCTCTCGGGGCGTACGCGTGACCGACGATGGTCTTGTTTGTATCCTCAGCGGCCTCTCCTTTAACCTCATGGTCGACATTCTCTACGTCGCTCTCACGATCTGTGTGCTTGCGAGCAATATCAGACGACTTCAGTCTCTGTTTCGCTGGCTGTATTCATGTCTTCTCCGAGCCCGAAATCCCGTATTAGTTCCGTATTTTGATCAAGAAGGTCTTTCTTGTTTTTCTCCCCGTCATTCAAAGCAGTCGGTCTAAAGATCTTAAATCATTCAGGTGTTCTAATTGGGATGGTTCGATTGGACCCTGTAACACATCGTCTCCCGCGGCCTGATACACGGCCAACCGTCCGTGCGGAGGCAGACACTCCTTTGCATCGGGGGCCGAGTAATTACTTCAGTTGAGCTCAAGAAAGGTTCGTAATCTCTCTAGGAGTCATTGATTCACCGGAAATTTTGCAGATGTCTTCACCGTTGAGCTGGAACTGTTGGCCAGATGGGAACTTCCAGTGTCTCTTCTCCCTCGAGGAATTGCAGGCAACCAGTCGACTCGCGACGAACTGGGTTCTGGAAACCATACAGAACCGTGGATCGGCGCAAGCTCTTACATGGCAGAAAGGTAAAGAATTGCGTCGGAAATGCCTGGGTGCTATCCAGTGTCGGGGTAAGACATGCCATATGCGACTTGCCCCACACACCAGAGGGTCGACCGTCATCGCCAGCTCCAGCGCAACTGCATCGTTTGTAACGAGACATTGTTTTTGCGTTCGTGCGGGATCGAGTCGTCCCCTTCACCTGTTTCGCGATGGGGGCTTCTTTATCCACCGTGGGTCTCACACACACCCCACCTTTACGCATTCTTCGGTCCATATTCCCGACGGCTCCTTGGCCTTCATCGATTTCACCCCAAAATACGTGATTTCGTCAGATGTCGGTGCTGCGGCAAGTGCCCCTCAAGACACGGTTTGTGATCCCAGATTGTCATGTCAGCGAGCTCATCAGTTGGGTTCTAGGTATTCAATGTCTCGCCCCCCGCTTCTGATAACGGCTCTAGCGCCTCTGAATGGGAGGGTATCACAGACAATGGTGCGGAAACAAATTTCAGGTCACGCTGTTAACTAATGAGCGACAGCTGTATTGCGCGGGAGTTTAACGACAGACATTACAACATCATCCGAGTTTGGTGACGCAGAAAAGCAGGAAATGGAGGATGATCCAGATGCCGATGAGGAGGATGAAATTGTGACCGAGTAGAGGACGACGAATTTACTTCCGTGTCACATCCTTATCTTGACTCCCACTTTCGACGATGACGGTAAGCGGGGCACATCCCTCCCTATGCCACAGCCTGAGCAGTTCAAAGGACTTGATCAAACGTGTATTGGGCGGATGGTTCCGGCGGCCACGGCGGCAGAAACCGGATGTGCCGATTTGTGCGTAACCTCGGAATGCGCGTGAAATAAGTTAACAGCCCGTAAGATGAGCTTCATGAGCTTCCTGCGCAAGCGACTCCCTTCTTCGACGATACTGGGTCCATCATAGCTTTTGTTTCACGCGAGAAGGCCGGTAAATTTGAAGACAGTGATAGAAAGATGGAAATGAGTGAGTTCACCTGTCGAATTCCATCCGTCTCTTTCTGACGCTCTATGTAGAAGATATTTCAAGCCAGGGAAAAAACCAGACAGCCGCAGTGCGACATGCCAAGTCCTTCTCCCGCCCTCATCCGTATCCGAGACCGACACCACCAAAGCCTATGGACAATCACAAACTCCCCGCGTCCGTCCACAAAACTCGCAGAGGGGTTAAATCAGAGTCTTCAACAGACGACGAGTCTCCAGCGGCTCACTGGGAAGGCCTGAATTGGAAGGAGTGGAGGCTGTCTGAAGATCAGGCTCGTAGTTGGCGCTGCTGGCGGATCGAGTTCTAATCACGTTCTTCATTAGATCGGGTTCGTCCGAGTCCCAGAATGTTTCTGAGCAGTACCGGAGGACGCCGGCAGCTTCGATCCCAAGCTTTCAGAGGCGTTCACAGTCGCAGTCCCATTCATCGCAGAGCTACTGGTCTCAATGGACGCTTCAAATCCCGTCATACAGAGCTATCGAACGTACTTCAAAGAACATCAGTACAATTCACAAACAGCCCTCCGGTGGATGCACGACCGGTGCCTTTTCGATCCATCTCCGGCACTCAATGCCATGCTCACGGCGCCTCTTGCTGCTCTTACCGAACACGATCTGCTGCGATACGACACCACCGCGAATAAAAAGATCTGGAGTCTCGGATCAGTGTTTTTGCAGCTACTCGTGGTTCAACACTCGGCGAAGCGTGGGATTTAAACGGCGACACATTCTCGCAAATCCAGGCAGGGCTCCTTGTTCCGTCCTCGACTCGGGCGCTTGCCGCCCTCGACTCCATGTGGCTCTCCATTGATTCCATTTCCATTTGAAGCCAGAGACAACTAACGGTTTCCCAGTTTTTGAAATTTTCCGAGGAATTCAAAGCCAGGCATACGATTTATGACGCCTCAACCCGTCTGGCTTTCTACCACCGCATCGCCGAGCCCGATGCAGCACTTGTTCCGCCCGCAACTGTTCCCATCACACAAAATGGACGGACGATTCGGTTTGCCGCAGATCTGCCAAGTAAGATTGCAATACCGTTGAAGAGGCAGTTTGATGGGCAGGATGTGTTTGATGGTAGACAGCGGAAGGCTTCGAAAGGGACCAAGAAATGGGAACCTAAACCCACACCACCAGGCGTCCGAAGGAGTGGTAGAAATAGGGCGAGGGGCGTGTAGGGCATGTAGGAATATCCCAGACATCTTGCACAAGGATTAGATGTGTCTTCAGCTGCGAGATGCCTCGGTAGAGTGCGGAAGAACCAGAGTTTCAGTTCTGGACGTCCGCGTTTGCGCTCGGTTCTACAACATGCGAGGTACGAGCTACTTCTGTTGTAACGTCTGTCTACGAGAGACTAGCTCGGTTCGAGATGGTGCGGGGACAAAGAGGCGAGAGAGAGAGAGGATCTTGACGCGACGTGGCGAACTTGATTTGGACAATAAATATTGAATGTAGTGACGCGGAAAAACTCCGCACGAGTCGGCGGCAAGTGGCGGCAAACGTCGCGCGAGGTAGCGGCAGTTGGCGTCAGTGTGACTTAGATTGACGCCAACTTGGCGGTAGTGTGACATACATTGACGCCAACTTGGCGGCAGTCCCCTTTAGGGTGGCGTCAATTGGCGTCAATGTTGGCGTCAAAGCGTCACTTTCACCGTGCCCGTGAAAAACTCGAAACTTTTTCTCTGTTTTTGGTGAAAAAAGTGATTGTGAGTCAAAAGTTCTGTATATATTTTGAGTTTTTCACCTATTTTTTCAGTGAGAAATTCCTGTAAAATCAGTAAAGTTTTTCACCAATTTTCTCATTGAAAAACTTGAAATATTCAACCAGTGCAAGTTCCGTCCTCCCAAATCGAAACGAGCCGCACTCGCTTGAGCTGTCGGTCAACTGTTCTTCGTCTGGATCTGGGCAATGTCGACTGATATGACCTTTGATCTTGCATTGGAAGCACTGTCCCTCACGCCGCAATGTGTTAAACCCGTCTTACGGTAGGACACGGTTTGTCCGTTGTCGGTCTCTAAATTCAGCGTCGCTGCGAGACGAAAGATGAAGCGACACTTTCGTCTTCTGAGGTGATATGTCCCCGATGCTGCACGCCGGGATCCTCATCTGATGATTGTTGTTATCCCTGGCCTCCAGAGTGTCTGTGTTGAGTGCTCTGTGAGCTGCTTCATGTCTCATCGATCATTTGACACATTTATGGATGGAATTCGGCTCCGGTCCAGTCCCTTCTCAATCAAATGCATATTCAAGTACTATCTTACAAGGGAAGATGAATTAATTTTCCAGGTGTTGTAGTCGCAGGGTGGAATGTCACGGGCAACCCATCCCCGAGATGGCCGAATATGAACTGGAGCGAAGGCAGAGAGAATCTCGAGGGCAAGTAGCCCGGAACTGGGGTTGATTCGACGAAGCGTACTACGATGAACCATGAACTAAATACTACAGGATTAGGTAATGCCGAGACGTCGGTAAAACTATAAGTATCGTAAGGGCGGGAATGTGCGGGAATGTGCGCAATACATAATTATGTGGAAGGGGCACGCCATGCCCCTTGCATGGAAGACATATTCAAATTAAGATACGACTGTGATTGTATTTTGGGCCAGTTTGGCCCAGGTGATGGGATGCTGTGCTTGTTGCCGATGGTGGGAACACAGGTTCCGTGTACTGCGTCGTCTCCACCTCCTTCTACACATGACTCGCGGTGCCCCAATCGCTGGACAGCCAGGGTGCGCTCAGTTCGATGGCGGTCTGAGTCGTGTGCCGGGTGTTGCTCGTAGCCGTGGTGCTGTCCTGCCCGGTGCTTGAGTGCGCCTGGCGAATGCTCCTCCGAGAGTTGATCGTCCACATCGCGGAGATCGCGTACAATTTGGGCAACATGTTGTTGGTGATGAGGGAGAGCATTACGTAGGCATTCGGGGTAGTGCGATCCCAGGCTACCGTAACAACAAGGGTGATTAGGGCGCATACAGCGGCTGGTGCCGCTGACTGAGGACGAGATTTGTTAAGGAGGGGAACGGGGGCGGGGGGAGTATAGAGATATGTACCTGGAATGTCAATTTCGTGATCGAGTTCAACATGCCCGCGGTTTCCGGCAACGCATGCTTGGAATGGCACTGGTAAGGACAGCAGTAGTTAGCTGTCACTGTCCATGGAATGGGTTGTGTGGCGCACCAACAGAAAATAAATGGTGCTACCGCTGAGCAGAACATCTCCGGCGAGGCCCGTTGCCGTATAAATCTCGACTAAAAGGATCACGTTAAAACACATCCGAAGATTTCCACTGCTTCCTTACTCCATGTAACGTTCTTCACCTGGCCCGCAAATGTGAATACGCACTGAACGAATGTTAGCCTTGATATCTGGAATTCAGCACAAAACACACCGATACGATCGCGGCTACCAAGGCAAAGACAAAGAGCGCAACAACTAAACCGAGAATGTAGACGTTCTTCGATATCCCCTGTATGGGATCAGTATTGGGATGTGGCTTTGCGCAGATAAACTCACCCAAAGACGCCTGCAGAAGAATACTTGGACATAGAACGATATGAGCGCAATGAGAGCAAGGTTGACTTGAGTGGGCCATGAGTTGGTAAACATGCTCAGTGCGGCGTTGAGGTCCATGAAGTGCTCGACATTTTGAATCCACAAGATCGCTCTGAAGTTTCCCAAAGGATTTCGCAAACAAGCTCAGTGAATGCCGGGGCGAAGTAATAGGAAGACCGACAGTCCGTGTGCGCTCTTTAATGTTGTTATCACCAGGAGGACAGCAACAAAAGCCTGCACGGTCAGAACATCCTTCCCGTACAGCGTCGTATAATGAGCGATTTGAGCGAATATAATGCCCTGGAGTATTAGGTCGGCACATATGGAGAGATCCTACACTATTAATCAGCCTGACCCCGCGTAGATTCCTTAAAAAAAATTACCCAACCACCGAGGAAAAAGGTGGTAAGTGAACGAATCACAGCCGGTGGAGGAGACGGGGGAGTCGCCATATCGAGACACGTCCATTTCTCTTCCCGTTATGTACCCGCACGGCTATCAGGAGGACTGACCAATGCGTCAATCCGTGTGACGCCACAGGAGTCTCGTATACAGTCCTGCTCAGCAGCAGGAACTGTTAGTCACGAATGTGGTAAACCGCGCTATGACTGGTCCGCCGAGGGTTTCATTTAGCCGGAAATGACCACAAATTGCCGAGGGCTTCGCCGCCGGCATGCTCGGTTTAATCGGTTCTGCCAAGTGCGTCGTATTTTGAGCGTTCGCACAGACGGAAAATACGGGCATGTGCGACTCTGCACCCGCCGTAGCCTGTCGATTAAAAATACTTGCTCGCTGTAAGCACGGCTTGGCATCGAACGGCGAATGCTTCACGGTTGTGTGCCGGATTTTTTTTTTTCAGATGCGCATGCCCCGGGATGCTGGCGCGTCCTTGGCCCGCCGTCTGCAGGGTTATCCTTACCTCACGTTCATATTCGCTGTATCTTTAATGCATCCTAATGCACCCCGCCAAAGCTACAACTTACGGCACGGGGACCTTAGTGCGCATCACAGCTGATCACCCGTGTTAGTCAGCGAGATTAGATCGGGATCGGCGACGGGCAAGCGGGGCATCAGGATTTCGTCTTTCTGTGCGTCGATGGTAAGTATAAGTATCGAGGGAGGAGGGTGGCGTCTGCACGAGAGTAGGACGAGATCTGCATGGATTTTGACGTCTCTTTGGATGCGCAGGACTCGGACTCTCAGATCTCAGCACCGCGTTAACGTCGAAGATACGACTCGGACACGGGCAACGCGGCGCGCACGATTCGACCAACTACGGCCCGGACAGGACTAGCGCCGCGCGTCCCGTCGCCCCCCCTGACCACCCCGCCCGAGCTCCTCGCCCTCATCGCGCTCAACCTCGCCACCGCCCCGCCGAACCTCGGCCCCCCCGCCGCGCTCCTCCCCCTCCTGCGCATGTGCCGTGCGCTTCACCCCCGGCTCGGATTTGACGCGAATCCGGGCCTGTGGGGCGGATCGGGCGGGCAAAGTTCGCCGCGCGCTCGTTGGCTGTGGATGGACATAGACAGCAGAACCCGCTCCTCTCCTCGCCGCCGCTCACGCGTTTCGCGCGCATTGCATCACGCTGCAAATCCTGCGCGCGGGGGATCCGCATGCGCTTGGGGCAGGGCGCGTGCTCGTTGCTGCGTATATGCTCCTCGTGCAGGATTCGTGGGGCGCGGCGCCGCTTGCTGCGTCGGCGGAGGGGCTGCCTGCGCTGCCCGAGGTGCTGCGGCCGCTGCACGCGACGCCGCCGAGTGGGATCGAGCAGGCGAAGGGGATAGGCGGGAGGAATCGGAAGCAGCTCGCGTGGGCGGGCGCGCGCGGCTTTGCGCTGCGCTTCGTGTGGGAGCGGTTGTGCGAGGAGCGGTATGGGGAGGATGCAGAGGACGCGAACCTGTCGTGGTGCGTGGGCTGGCCGTAGGACACGGCGGCGGGGGCGAACGACGATGCGTCCCCCAGACACCCTGCGCGCCGAGCCCGAGCCTGCGCGCCGCGCGCTGATGGCGCCGTTGCTCCCCTTTGTCGTCGCGCCGTTTCGGGTGCGTTGATTTTCTATTATTTTCTCCATCCGTCACGCGTGGCCAGGACTCCCTATTCTACGCGTCGCATCTCCGCCGCTGGTTCCCGCCGGCGTGCTGTCGACACGGTGGTTCTGCTCGCGTCAGACGGCGCGTCTCTCCGTGCATGCGTCCTGACACGGGGCGCGTCCCCCTGCGCTCCGTGGGTCCGTGTTTGTGTCCGGGCTGTTTGCGTCCGGGCATCGATCATCCGCCGTGTGTACGCATCTTGCCGTACACGGTGTGTCATGACTCATTGTGCGTAGCGTTAGCGCTGACCGTTGTGCGTGCCCTCCCTCCTCTACCCATCCCGCTCCGTCTCATACCTCGTCTACATTCGCTACACTCGTACTGACGAACCCCTAGTACCCCTCTACGCTCTGCCCCCCCGCACCGCTACTCGGTACCGCTTCTGCCCGCCCTTGGGGTGGGGCGGGATGCGATCACGGTGCCGACACTGCATGGCGCGTATCCGATGTATCCGCTGCGGGGGCAATACAGCGGCGCCGCGGGATCGGATGCGAATATGTCGAGGTCCAGTGAGGACAACGGCCCACGGGCAACGGGAGGAATGAGAGGGGCGACGCCTTCGGGCGGCTCCGCGCCCCGGCGATCTCGCCCTGCGCGATCGCGCTCCGCACGCCTTCCTCCATTCCTCCCTCCCGACTCCAGCGCCGACTCTATTTCTCGCCGACGCCGCTCGCGCTCCCGCTCTCCACGCTCCCGCCCCCGACACACTCGAAGCCAGTCGCCGCGCGGCCGGGACTCTGCACGACGGCACTCACATTCTAGTCCTCCTCGACGCTCGCGTTCAAGACGAAGCGCAGGCGCCTTGCGCACTCTCCTCACCGCCCGCCCGCGCGCCTGCTCTTCTTCGCGCGCATGCAGGCCGGCAGGCGCATAAGCGTCCCGCCGGACCTCGCGCGGGACCGCGCGGAGGCGGGGGCGCGGTAGCGTAGTAGCGGCGGTTAGTGTTTGCTTCAAATGAAAGCAGTCAAAGATAGCTTGCAATTTGTGTGATGCAGAGACGAGCCCGCAGCTGATTGGGCCGATACAGGAGGATATTCATGAGAAGAATGCGCGCCCGATTGTCAGATTCGAGCGCCAGCTTGCAGGGGTGCTGATGACTCTGGGCGTTGCGCCGCTGGGGGCGGGAGGGGTGGACCCGGACGACGAGGAGGAGGGGCGGATTCGTACCCATCGGCGGGTGCGCGGAATTCTGCGGGTGCGTCAGCTTCCCCGGCCGTCGAGCCTGCGGCGCTCGCAGCGTACGCAGACGCACGGGTTGCCGCGGAGGCGGAGCTCGCTATCCCGTTCGTCGGAGCGGACGAAGAGGCGGGGGCGGGGCTCGAAGATGGGGAAGGAGCAGGGAATGAGCGGCGGGTGGCGCACGCGTGGCGCGCGCGGCTTTGTCGGGGGTATGGGGATCCTTCGACGGGCTCGGCGTGCGCGGGCATGGGCGCGGGTGCTGCGTCGACTTCGACGTCATCTCGCCCAACCCCTCCGCGGCGTCTCGACGAATGCCGGCGCTGTGCGAACGCAATCGGGAGGAGGATCGCATTCGGGAGCAGGAAGACAAGGGCGTGGGGCGGGGTGGGGTGGCGCCGGGGCGGATTGGGGGCGTGGCGGATTGGGGGCGTGTACGAGCTGGGGCGCTTTGCGGGGCTGTGGGCGGGGACTATGCTGGTGAGTGCTTTGTTCATTCGCTGCTTTTCTTTCATTCCAGCCCATCGACGGCCATAAACCTATGATCCATCACAAGCCATTCATTCCTGCGCCGTTCTGCTGCGTGCGGCATGAGACGGCGACCGTCCTTCCCGTCCCTTGTAACACTTTCCATCCTGCTACCGACGCATCCGAGTCGTATGATATTACACACGCCCCCACTTTCCTCCGGCTTTCCTTGCTTTCTACCGACGCTAACACCCTCCCCGTAGATCCCCTCTGAGTCGTCTTACACCGCGCTCCTCTCCGCGCCTGGCTGCGCCTTCCCGCGCGGCGGCCTCGTGCGCGACGACTTTGTCGCAGCCGCGCGGTCTGTGTATATGTGTATTGCTGAGCACCACTCGTGAGTCTCTCCCATACATATCCGACGCCGTCGCCGCTCTGTACCGTGTCCTTCCTTTTCCTCCACTCCTCTGCCTAATCTCGCACTGACGGTTCCACAGCTTCCACCCGCACACACGCGTCCCACACCCCCGCCCGACAGCACCACCGGCGAAGAAAGCATGCGCACCGCCTGGCTTCCGTGCGGCGCGCGCTTCGTCCCGCTCTCCGCTACCCAGACCGGGATCCGCGTCCCCGCCGCATCGTTTGCGCCCGGGTCGTTCGAGACACAGTTTGGCTACGCGGACGCGGATATGGGGCGGGGGTTTCGGCGGGCAGAGGAGAGAGGAGAGGGTGTTTGTGCATGAGAGTGTGCCGGAGGGTGGGGTGGAAAGGGAAAGGAGGGCTGAGACGCATGGGGAGGGATGTCCGGGATGTGCGCGGGGGAAGAAGAGGGCGCGGTGGGCGAGGGGTGGGGACGTGGAGGAT
Source organism: Mycena rosella (assembly GCA_029378255.1). NCBI lineage: Eukaryota > Fungi > Basidiomycota > Agaricomycetes > Agaricales > Mycenaceae > Mycena > Mycena rosella. The sequence continues at coordinate 142,787 of JARKIE010000224.1, read as the reverse complement.
GAGGATCCCGAAGTGGAACTGTCGCCGTCCTTCGAAGAACGTTCGTTGAAAGAGGAACACTCGGGCGGGTCGTCTCATACCTCGTCCCCGTCGGAGTTTCCCGAACGCTCTGGCTCTTCCGAGCACCCATGCTCCTCGCCTCAAGCCCGCACCTCAGACGCCTCCAAACCTTCATCCTCCTCATCCCAAGACTGCACTCCCTCCAGCGGCTCGTACTGGTCCTCTTCGCCCGACTTGTGGCCCGAATGGGAGGCGCCAGCGTGGGCGGAGCACCGCTTTGCGGACGACTACGGGTGGGAGAGCGTGTGCGACAGGGTGCAGGACGTGGTTTTTACGGGCGCGGTGCGTTTATCTTTCTGGCTTCTACTCCGTGCATTCTTTTTCGTTTTCCACTCGATTTCCTTTCCTCCTATTGACTTACCGCTACTACTCGTTCTTCTTGCGTCATTCCCTCAATGTTCCTCGTTCTCCACCCATTCTCCTTCCTTCCTCACCTTTCTTTTGTTTGTTCGCGCCCGTCTTCGCTGGATTCGATTAGGCTTAGGGTTGCATTTTTTCGGCCTTTTTTCATTATTTACTCTTGAGTGGGTTGGCGCGTTCCTTTCCCCATCCATATTTTCTTTTATTCTCTTACTTGCTCTCCGGCGCTACGACACCGACACGATACTGATTTTTCTCTATCATGCAGACAGACCCGCGACACGGAATGGCCTGGCACCACTACGAGTACGCGGGACGCGTGCGGTCCTGGGACGGGCTCATTGGGCTCGTTATGCGGCCGGTGAGTTTGCGTATCGTTTTTTCTGATCTAGATACCGCAGCCGCTGACGCCCCTCTTCCCTAGCGCGACCGCAACCTCGGGCTCGCGACTTACTTCATTTCGGGGCACCTCGTCGGGCGGAACACGTTCGAGGGGACGTGGCATATGGCTGTGCAGGACGTGCTCGCGCCGAGCTGAGGCGGGAGCGTGTGCTTTGCGCGCGGGGAGGAGTAGGTGTCGTTCTCCCGCCCTGCCGCCGCTCCATTCCTGTCCATTCTATGCCGCCGGCACCTCACCATTGCTACCCGGCTGGCCATTGACACTCAACGACCGCCGCAGCCACTTCATTATCGACACCCGCGCATCGAAATGCTGCTTCCGTCCTCCCCCCTGCGAGCCCCAGAAAGTCTCCTCGTCGGCGACATAAAAAGTGTACACCTATCCTCTTGTTGTTTTACTCTTGCACCATCGCTTTCTATCCGTTGCATATCTCCTGTTTCTCTCTGCACATCATCTCATTTCTCCGCACATTTCAATTTCTCATTTCCTCTGTACATCTATCTTTTTTTTCCCTGCATAAACCCACGAACGCAAGCATCATCTGTCCATACCCCCGCACGCTACATACTTCCTTATATTCAGATACCACACTACATATTTACATACTGCCGGTCGGCTACGCATTGGATTCGGTTGGTTGGAGGGCGATGGATTGGATGAACGAACGAACGAAGAATGTACTGTTGGCTTATAATGTGGGGTGGTTTCTGTTGTCTTGCGCCAACCGAAATGATTGGAAAGGGTAACTCAACACACGCGGAAGAAGCCGCCGTGGGCAAGAAATGATCAATCGGAGCTGGGCTGCGGCAAATTACTGTAGCTTGAAACGTACACGTTTCATAGATCATCTCCCTTTTGACTTTGCGAATAAACATTGGCGTAGTGTTCCATGCAAAACCACATTCAACATCAACCAGTCAAGGAAATCCGGCTGAATGGGGCGAGGCTTGCCTTGGAGATTCAGAGAAAGCACTGACAGGTGGAGGGACAGCTGAAGCACCGCGGATTAAACACAGGCTTCCACTACACGGATGCCTGCCGCTGGGGTCAAACTACCGCCTCTCCCTAAACAAGATGGCACGGGAGAAGCCTTCCATGTTCTCCTGTCAAGAAGAGAGGCTTGTATCACGGCGGACAATCAACTGCCACATCCGCGGTCCGGAGGGTGACGTCTGTCATCCGACGGCTAGCTGTACTGTCATTTGCATAAAGCCGGCCACTTACCCCTTTCAACAGGTTTCGGGCTGGTCTGTGGCCACGCTGCAGCCTCGCATTTTGGAGGTTTTTGTCTGAATTTTCTTTGTATGCACATTGACACAATACATGAGATTGGTTTGTTCAATTTGTCTGAATCTTTCGAACAAAGCCTTAGATATTTTTGAGGTCACTTGACCATTGGTAAAACAGCAGTTTCGGCAATCAGTGAATTTCGACAAAATTACCACTTCTGGAACATCGCCCTTTTCGGGGTTCAACCAATCTTTCTTTCAACAGAAACCCACTGACGGCCCCCCCAGAGTGGTGCATCCAAGGATTCCAGGACGTCCACACACTTGATTCAAGGCACCAGGGGCAAATAATCACTGCAACATTTGGCTATGATGTGAACAAGCCGCTTCGAATGGCCTTTTGGATATAATGATTTTTCATGTGACAACGGACAACAATGCTGGCGTGATATATGGTAGCACCGGAGTTTGACGCAAATTTTCAACGGCCAATATGCGGCCAATACAGGGTGTATTGGCCGAATATTGGCCAGATATTGTTCGAATATTAGTCTGCTAATATTCCGAGAAAACAGGCTGTTCTCGCGAAATATTGGCCGAATATTGGACCACATATTGGCCAAATATTATTTCAGTTGTTTTCCACCTCTTATTCTATATCCGGATGTATACGTAGCATTTGAACACACTGCCATTAACGAAGTACACATAGCCATGCTGGTATATGTAGTGTCCCATAAAATCACCGCCCTACCCCCGCCGGTCGAAGGAACATAGATACTTACACATTGACACCAACCGCCCAATTGAGAGCGCTTCACAAGCGCGGGTACATCGGTGAACAGTACGATAAATTCGGGCATCACCTGAATTGCGTCGTCAGTCAAAACAGAAATGAGCGACCTTGAAAATGACATGCACCTTGGGCACGAGGAGCCATTGGCGGCGACCATGCTCCGCCGTAGCGTTGCGAGTCTGTGTGTGGTGTTGCATCAGTGAGTGCGTGGCACGGGATGGATGAGATGAATACGCACTTGGGCCGGTGGGCTGTGCCTCAAGTGCCTCGCGGAGGGCTGGTATGATGTGCACGCGACGGCGGAGGTACCATCCCCCACATGTAATGCTCGCAATTCGTGCGCAGCTCCCACGCAAATATGCGCCTCCCGCAAGGGGTAATGGAGTCCCCGCGCAACCGGCGCGCCCGCAGGGGGTAGGGAAGCACACAAATGCGAGCTGGGGGTCGACCACGGCAGCCCACACGCTCCCGATGTCGCTGATTATGCAGTCATCGCATCGCTTGCATCATCAGACCAATGATTAGCACACAGGGACAGAGAACTCACTGCAGCTCTCTTGATCTCCCGGATCGTTTGCACCTCGCCATCATCGTCGTGCTTCCTCCCGTTCTGCGCCCCGATCTCGCACACCTCGCGTCTCGCATGCGCAGTCGTGTCTGGTCCTCGTGTGCCTCGAGCGCTGTGCTCGTCGTCCCTGGGGGTTATCGACGGAGTCAGTGGGAGTAAACGATTGAGGAAGAAACATACCCGATCATCCTGCTGGCCTCGCTCTCCTTCTCCCGCGCAAGCAAGGGCGACTAGGTGAATATCAGTCTATCTAGAACAATGCAAAGGTGATTTGGATACCTCACCGCTCAGTTGCGAAAGGAAGGAGGGTCTTGAAGGTGGGTTTGCGCGAATGTACACCTGGCGAAGAACTCTCGAGATGCTGCAAGTAGTGTCAGCGGGAGCATGCGGGGAAATACTGCATAAGATGCTTGCGAACTGTCCGACACCAGTACAGACCAAGAGAGTAGAGAATTGGGGGCAATTGCATCGACTTTGTGGTGGGCCGAGTTCTTCATTTGTAGCAGCATTTTCGCCATTAGGCCTCCGAGAGCTGGGATAAGGGAAGTTTATAGCACTAGGGAGGTAGTAACAGAGTTCTGAGAGCGAGGAATGAGCGGGAGGAGCACAGTGGACACCGCGTCATGGTGGGATGGGAGAGAGTGATTGCCAAATGCGGTCATGCACACAGCATCAATCTTGTGCAGTCGCGTCTTCCTGCTCTTGCACCTTCCACAGAGACGCGAAGTACAGGCCTGTGACGCGCCGTACGCCACGATGAAGGATATACAGTCCACGGAAGCTCAAAAAACACCCAATATCCTTGTCGACATGCCGGAAGCTCGACCAGCGCTTTCGACACGAACACGACATCCTACTGAAGCCCGCGATGACAAGATATATCCACCCTCGAAGAAGCAGAAGAAAATATCCTCTGAAACCAACTCTTACCTCAACCCCTTCTCCCGATCCAATACCACAGCTCAGACCCATGATCATGGCTCAGCACCAGTGCCGCCTGTTTACACGCAGGTTGCCTTGGAGCAAGCCGAGTTTGGTTATACACCAGACAAGACAATGTCTCAAATTGAGGCTTATCCAGCTTATCCATTCACTCCAACTTCCCCCGGATTGCCCTCTTTCTCGCCATCATCTGCTTCCGCTCATTCTCACCATACTTCCTTTGCTCTGGACCCTGCATTGATCCAGGTAGAACCTGAGACGAACCATGACGAGTCATTTCAAAGCAACACCCGCGATAGCTCCTCTAATACAACATGGCTCGATACTCCACACAAACCACACCCTTCTACCAAATTGATTCCTAATCCCTTTCTGCGACCCTCTTATCTCACCACTATGTCCAAACCCCTTGCATCGAGCTCAAGACTCCCCCAATCTATCCCACTTGCTATTTTTCCTAACCAAAGTCGGCATTCGACTCCTGCCGCCACCGTTTCACCTCCTTCCGTGCCAATTGATAATCCCACGAAGGTGAAACGTACAACACTACCAGCACCTATCCCGAAGGCGATCACCGACCGTCTTCTCGACCAATCAGCTCGGATTGAAGAGTTGGAAAAAAACCTAGAGCAGGAAGTGACGCTCGTGGCAACCCTCCGCAAAGCGCAGTCCAGCTTACAAGCAGAGTTTGATGATCTTGATAATGAACACTCCCTCACCGTCAAGCGACTACAAACCGTCGAGGAGGCAGTGGAGAAGTAATCTAAAGCGATAGAGCGTCTTATGGACATGATCCAGAACCCGGAGCTCGCGCAGAAATCTGAACCAGAGTCTAAACCAAAAAAGCGTGACAATGCTTTCAATGTATGTTTTACCATGTCCGCCTCTTCGCTACACTGATTAACACACAATTCTCTAGAATGCTGTTCGAAAAACTTTTTATATCGCAATGGGCCTTCCCAAAGCATCGAAACTCAAAGATGCGGCAAACGTGAAGCCGAAGAAGGTTGGTGGATGCTATATTGTCGACCATGAAACCGGCGGTCGAATCCTGCGTCCCGATTGGACTGCGAGCTTTACCGAGAACTCCGTATGGCACGTACCCATGATCAAGTTCATGCGCCAGAAGATCCCATCGGACAACCCGATGATCACTGCTGCTATTATGCAAGCCAAGGCAGACGACGATATCCTGGAGCGAGTTGAAGTAGTGTTCAAAAACATTTCCACAGAAGCACGGAAGCTACCAGTTTCAACCGGCTCCACTGACGGTTCCGACGACGACTCTGAACGTCAAAATGATGCCGGTGAAAATCAAGATGAAAACCAAAACAATCGCCGCAAGGGGAGGAAAGTCCGGGTGCGTGTATCTTGATCCCGATTGCATCTGTGTTGACCTTGCGACATTAGAAATGTGATGAGCGAATCAATGCTCTCGCGAAGTACGGCAAGGTGCTCGCCCCAAAATTCAGATTTCTGTTGCAAGCACCGTACCAGTCTACGGATGAGTCAGATCACTCTGACGTCCTGGATCCCGATACGGACACAGAAAAGTCAGCCGAGATTCCTGCCCGCTCAACCCGGAAATCATGGAAGTCCCGTACACCCTGTTATAGGAATGATGAAGTGAGTTGATTTCTTGTTTCCGCTCACTCTGTCCTTACTGCTTTCAGTTGCAAAATGCCGTGATCTCAACCGATGAACTTGTGATGCAGAGCCGAGACGATTATGAGCGGAATAACAAGGGCAAAACGGCTGCTCATCCACGTGTGCGGGGTGAGTGGAAAGACACTCGCTTACCCTTCATCAAAGCCGGGAAACCCAAGATATCACGAGATCTCATTCAACCTGGATGGCTCGCCGCGAATCCTGACGACGACACCCCATCACGCATCGAAGCGGAGGAACATGATGAGGCGATGGCGGACACGCATTGTAGAGAGGACGAGGAGGTCACTGATGATTGACTACATTATTGCGCCTGTAATTCTGCATCGTAAACAGCATCTGATTCTGTTCCATCCTTGACATCACAAGACAATTTAGAATGGGTAATTGCACGGAAATTGACTTCGACGTACATGGTCGTGCGCGATTGTGATCCAAAGATCCTGTTCACGTACAGTAATAGACCCGAGCACAAAATGACCGGTGAATTGTTCAAGTGCGACAACTTCAAGAGTCCTGACTGATTGTGCTTCCCACACTCCCACGCAAAGGTCGGTAGCACTTTGGTAAGATATCTCAGTACCAAATGATGATGGAAACGACGTGCTTACCGTAAATCCCAGGGGAAATTGGTGATGATTGAATTATGTTGAAACCGGCGGACGACAGCACAGGCAGCGGTCAACTTGGTCTCATTCCCGAGTTTCACATGCACCCGAAAGATGTACGCAATGCGTACTGGAACACGGTTGTCAATATATGCATACTGTGCGGACTTGCCACGATGTTGGGTAGCCGCTCCGTAGCGTCGCTTATTTACCCACACATGTGAGTAGGACTCAACATCACCAGAGAAACTAATCTCCTTCTCGTTGTTGGTCAGATCCACGTCGGGTACGAGCGTGATCACAGACAACCAGAGATCTTTGAGGTACCTGAATACGAGCCTGTAAAACCCAGGCCCCAGTGCCCGTAGAGTTTTTGTCTGAGGAAATTTGGGGAATTCAACAGCATCTGGGAACTTGTAAGCTAATTGAAAGAGCATAAAATTAGGACTACACACTCAGATTCTTTTCTGTCTCGACTCTTGCGATATAGTTTTGCAATGTTCCTTTGCGGTCCGAGGTTCCGCCTTTCAGGTATGATTTGAGCACAGCAAGCGAGTCAACATCTTCGGGTGCTGGATTTTCAATTGATTCCAGTCGGGATATCTGTGGATTTGGGGACGGTAAGTACGGAATGGTGAGGAGCAGTATGCAGGGAAATTGACAAGATCCTGGATTAGAGTCGTCTTCCACCATCCGCGCATCATCGTGCCCTCCATTTCGCCGCCGGAATGGCGTTGTGATTGAATCGCCCGAGGAAACCGTTGTTCCTCTCATATGGGAAGGTCCACCAGCCGGGACCAGGTCCATGTTTCAGAAATTGCTGTTCGAGATGAACTGCAAAATGGAAATACGGCACGAGGTGACAGTTCATGCGGGCCCATGTCTGGATGGTACGCTCGAGGGCACCACAACCGCGTTTCACCTCGTTCGGACTGATGGTGTGCGACGCCAGAATTCGGACTGCTGCAGTGAATTGAACCACCATGTCATAATGGCGACGAAGTGAGCGATCCATCTTCGCGGTCTTGATTTTCTCGAGTTCGGCCTCCGTTGCGTCGGGATTCTTGGCAAGGAGGTTTTCTCGCATTCGAGCTCGGACGAGCTTCTCTTGTGCAGCCTGGGCGGCCGCATTTTTAGTGTTGCTGGGTGAAGGCTCCGCATCGATATCTGGGATTTCTCCGTTTACTTCCCAGGCAACGAAGAGTCCAATGAAAAAAACGGTAATTTGAGAGCGCCACTGGTCAGCTTTGATCGATCCAGCACCACGCGCAACCTATCAAAGACATTAGCAAGATGGGCACTGAGACAAGATTAAAACAAACGGAGGGAGGGAGCCGACTAATGGACGGAGGCCAAATTAAGGTGCGGAAAAAGTCTTCGATCTTCTGTGTTCCCTCGGTGTCAATCATCCCGTTCTTGTACAGAATGTTCTTACAAAGATGCTTGATTAGAGCTGGGAAATGGGTAGTAAGCACATCCAACATTTAATTCTGTCTCGGCGTACCACCAAAAATGCAGTGCATCAAATCAAAAAGACCAGTGACGCCGGGAAGCCAGTTCACCAGCTCATTCATCACTGACCAGCGTACTCCTCGTCGACGGCTGATTTCTTCGGCGACTTCTTCAGATGCATCACGGGCACGGAAGGCATACTTCAGATAACGCCATGGGTCTCGATCAGTGAGTTCTAGTATTCCTAGTTAGTGCACACTCTATAAAATGAGACTCAAACATACTTGTCGAGTTATAAGAGTCCGGATCCACCAGAGCATAGAAGGGGGTATCGCAATGGTCGCACATGAAATATTTTGATGTACATGCAAGGACTCCGCTTGTCTTACGGCTGGCAGGGAGGTCCGAAACATCAGTCCCGACTTGAACATGAAAAGCCTCGGGTTCTGCTTCATAGACATTAAACATGACACCTGGGATGTATAAGTTTTGAGTGCACTATATGAAGGCGAGTAGAACTTACCGTCGTATAATTTTTTGAACTGCTCCACGACAATTTTCACCACATTGTTGTACTGTTCGGTCGTCGGCTCGGATGGACCAGGAAACATCATCAACAGGATTGTCTCCTCTCTTAGAAACCGAATAAGTCGAGGGTTGTTCTCGAGTGTGGCATACATTGCGCCGGTCAAGTGACAAGCACCTTTTACTGCTTGGAACCTAGAGTAGGGATTTAAAAAATTGCTCGCCAATAAATATATAAAATATCTCACCAATCGACGTTGATTTGAGCAATCAAACCATTTGGAAGAGCGACAAACTGTTGCTTGAGCTCCGAGACATCAACATCTTTAATTTCCCATCGACCATTCCTTCGCCGTTGGAGGCCAGCTTGGATCGCCCTCCAACCCCATCCATCACTAATATCCGTCATGGGTTTGTCGAGATCCGGAAATGCAGCATAGCCCTTCAATTGCGACGGTTCCCTTTGCCCAACTGCATCGTCCGGGCCACGCCATTCTTGCCATTCGGCGACTTTCCCGGGCTGCAAGCACATTCGTTGGATGGCCTTCTCGGAGGATACAAATGGGAGCGTAAGAATCGGTGTTCTTTTCTCAGCGCCGCTCGCACATCGTTTGGGGGTATACAGAGAGCCAGAGCAATTTGGCTGATCGCACTGAGCCGAATCGAGACCAGGCAACTCGCTGGGTAGATGGGGTTTCCAGCACGAGTCGCAGAGGAAGTAGTATGTGATGAGCTCGTCCGTAGATACACCGAGACGCTTCTCAACGGTCGGGAGGGTCCTCGCAAAATTGGAGAGTCCTGGATAGTCCACACCGGCAGCGGCGGCACTCTTGAATACAACATATGCACCCTCTAGCATATTTGCGATGGCTCTTCGGGTCATGCCCTCAAAGGCAGCTCCAACGAATGCCCGGATATATGTGTTACGAATGGCGGGGTGGTCATCGAAGGCCCAAGGAACGTCCGCTGGTGTATGATCTTCGGAGTCCTCGTAGAGCGATGCTCGGGTGCGGAAGAGGGGGTCTGTCGCAATCTCTTCAACACATACTTCATCCTCTGACACATCCTCTGACGCAGAATTGTTGCCAGAAGTGTCGTCTTCGGAGGAGATCTCGCCGGTGCTCTCACGGACAAGAAGAGCATTGAACTCGGTGTCGTCCTCCGAATCGGACGAGAATGTGAAATAATGGTCCAGCCGGGGTCCATTTTCATCATCGCTGTCGCAGGCATCCCACTGGAACTCGTTCCCGGTATCATCTTCTCCCGCAGCATCCGAGCCAGCATCAAACCCAAAGTATTCATCATTATGAGAGCGAGGCGAGGCAGAAAGGATTGGGTCCAGCTGAGCATCGTTCTGCGCTGTGGGAGGAGTGGAAACAGCTGCAGAGCTGGCTGTAGTTGCAGAGCTGCGGCCCAGCCGTGCATCAGTCGCCCGGTGCTCGCGGACTGTGCGCTTCATTTGAGGGGTGCCATTGGGTCCTCCGGCAGCGCAGACCGTGCAGGTGCAATATTCATAGGTAGAATCGGAGTGTCCCATCGATATTTTCGCGTTGTGTCGAATAAGAGGATGAAGGCAAGATCTGAAGGGAGGCAAATTTTCAGTGTCGCGTGATGCCCCGGGAAGGCAGGTACGGCGCCGGCTATATTTTACGTCCTGTGCCTCAAATTTGTTCAAAGTTGGGGATACCATTAGCCACAGACATCGAGAGTTATGTCGGAGTCAATGATTCAGTAATATTAGAAAGTTCGGAGGATGCCAGCCGCTGGAAACAACTGCTGGAAATTCTCCGAATTTACCAATCCTGCTGAAGGAATACATTGATCGGAGTCCAAGCATCGTGAGCCAGGAAAAAGGTAGACCATTGAATGTAGCTATAGCAGGATGTAGAAGCATCAAAGAAGTCACCAACCGGTCGTGGTGGGAGGAAGAGAGAAAATTGGCGAAATCCATCATGATGTGATGTTGATTGTGGAACAGGGGCGGCCCGCGCCCTCCGGATCCGGAGCCTCCCGTGGCCGGCGCGGTCGCCATGCGAATAGGTTCCAAGTCAGAATAGGCCGATAATATTCGACCAATACAGGGTGTTTAATCGAAATAATGGCGGTCCAATATTTTCGATAATATTTGGCCAATATTTGACCAATACACCCTGTATTGGCCGCATATTGGCCGTTGAAAATTTGCGTCAAACTCCGGTGTAGGAATATATAAGCCAGCTTCTAGATTAATGGCAAAAAATCCTGTGGACAGAACCGACGGCCTGAACTGGGAATGTGGATTGTTCCGGAACTGGTAATGTTCCGGAACACATTTAGCGACTGTATAACTATGAATCAAATCAATTGGGTGCTTCACAATTCATTTTTGAGGGGGTTGATTTTTGGAAACAGATAGTAATCGGTGAATGTGCATCGTCCCAATGTCATTCTAGGAGGCCTTTCACCATGAAACATCATAGCATAGGGAAATGGACTAAATTGTGCTAAAACATTCTAGGATGAAGAGGAATCCGCTTCGGAAATGGGCATTTTATCATAAGAGTTTCCTTTCTCAGGGGATGGATAATGCCTACAGTCAATCCACGGTCCTTGCACAATCATTGATCCTTGCACATGATTTTTTTCTGAGCCTGAGAAGGGTTTTTTTGGTCCAGTCTTTTAACTGGATCCCTTCATATGTGTGCCCTTCACATTCTCCGTTTTTCCCAAGGTCGTGGGGTATCTGGTAGCTGTGCAATTATGGCAACATGGCCCAAGTTTGCATTATTCATGGAATTTCATGCTAAAGCAGATCTCCAAAGATGGACTCAAGATTTCATATCATAATTCTGAATGATATTTTTCATACAAAAAAAAATCCAAGCCATTGGGCGGTCAGGACATCGAGGAGGAAGAATCCATCGTGAATTATGTTCATGTGAGGTGCAAACAAAGCCAAATATCTTGTGATTGAGATGAAATGTAGTGTGAGGTCTAGGAGGACTTCCCATGAAAAGAAGATGAAGAAAAGAACACAGGAAGTGGTGGACACATGTCAATGACGGCCTGTGGGTCGGCTTGAGTCGTCCAAATAGTAATCCCGCCCGGGGTTTAACAACCCGTCTAGTAACCTGTGCGGTCGCCGAGCAGTAGTACGAGACAAACGGCTTCCTCGTTCGGTCCTGGGATGTAAGGCCACGAGCGTCGTGCAGGTGGGAACTGATAGGAGCCAAAGACGGAGTGATATCCGCTGAGGAAGACGATGTGAGGTCGTAGATAGCGCCGTATGTACTGCCACGGGTGAGAATCCAGTGTCCCTCGTAATCCCGAGGGAACAAGAGTCAAGCAAAGGTAAAGCCTGAGATTAGACGAGGTAGAATCTAAAGTACAGGAGTTTCTAACTCGGGCTTATATACTAATATAACTAGGAGTCTGATCGTGTCAACCCTATGTGTTATGTTTCAATATACCCTATGTGAGGTGTAAAGGGCTATTGTTGAAACCGAAGAGGGGTTCGAGCGACAGGGATGTGATCGCGAGTTGTCGGAGTATCGCGATCACGCGTCGGGATCTGATGTTTAGCCAGAGAATGTATAGGCGACCGGGATGTGATCACAAGTTGTCGGGATGTCGAGGTCGCGTATCGTCCGTAAATGTTCAACCAGTGTATGGTGCAAGAACCACAGAATGACTGTACTTCGACTTTCTGTTTACAGATTGGGCCTTACAAATGCTAAGCTAATTTTTTGGCGATCTCGGATTTCAGTTCTAGGGGGGTCAACCTTTGAAAATGTTCGAAATCGGCCGAACTTGGACCATTGCAGCCTCATTTCCGCGGGTCTTTCATTGTGGAACACGAAATGTGAACTAACCGAACTCAAATAAGTTAAAAGTTCCCGGATTGAAGAACATTTTTTTCGAAGTTTTGGCCAGTTCACAACGTCGATATACCAGGCATGGACGGATGGAGGGGTGGTGGCCAAGTACCTGCTAGGATTTCTGGGGGAAAGTCGGTTGCCGAGTCGAAGGATATCCTGTTGGGATGCTAATTTGACATGAAGGAGAATGCTCTCATATCGTGCCCGGCAGACGCGCTACGGCTGCGGCGGGAGCTGGGGCAGCAGGAGCAGCGGGAACAGCGAGCCCGTGGGGCGGGCAATCCGCGAGAACCAGGGGCATGCGGGGTAACGGCCAGCTTCATGAGTGAGGGGGCGATTCTGCGCATCCTGCTCATATGTTGAAGCTGCAGCGGGTACAAGGGCGGCCCACTGTCTTGAGATAATTGTCCGAGTTGATGTGCCACTTTCTTTTTTTGCTTTCTTCTAGGTCAATCGCGGCGAGTCCTTGGGGTGGTGACCGACAATGTGCGACCGTTTAACATCCTCCGACCGTTTGCATTATCAATTGACTGAGCCAATCAGAACAAGCAGTCCCAATCTAGATAGCGATAGCTCAGCACGAGATATCTATGGAGCATAGAAAAAAAAATTAGCAAGTTTGGCCCGCATCCTCGAATCTCAGCACATGGATCCAATATGTGTGAGTTCAGTTGATTTTAGGTACAGGGCTAATCATACCCAGCGGACGATAAGATAGTCCTCAATGCGGACATAGACTTTACAGTTGCGGTTAGATGCGCACTTTGCAACGGTGACACTCACTATTACACAGTGCTAAGACTCAGTGGGAATTACCAATTTAGTTTGGTCGAGTCCCACACTGTTCGGCATCTGCTGTTCGTACGTAAAAACATTCCTGCCTTTTGGAGTAGGGTCACATGTCCCCTACGTTCTTTGCGGACCCGAGGGGCTAACCCATTATTAGTTGCCGAAGGTCATAACAAATGCACCTCCAAAAAAAAAAAAAAAGACTCGGTGAGGTTGAAATTTATATATTTCAAACATCTTAAAAGTATGATGCCATACTTACAGATCACAATCTAAATGGACATAATTTCATGACATGGTGTATAATTGGTGTATACCATTCATTACCTGACTCGTACTGTTCCCATTGGCTTGAAGATAATGCTCTCATGTGACCCAAGTGTTTCAATCGACAGCACAGCCATCACCAGCATCAGCCCCTACATCTCTCAATTTATGCAGTAAGGGGGAGAGGGGCGAAAAAAAGGACATAAGTGCAAGTTTGCCGGGCCGTGCCACGGCCCATCACCCCAAGTCAAGACATCAACATCAACATCTAACGAGGATCGCATATCCCGTGACCGTCCTCCTGTTGACGAGCGTCGTCCGCGACGCGAACCCAACGCGAACCCACCAGAGTCCACCACCCGGAAGCATGCGAATAGAGGCACCGCAGCTGTGTGATGGATCTTAGTGATTTATTTATTTATATGCAGTTTTTATTACCCATGCCTGTTAGTTAGACTCCATGCACTCTTGATGCATAGCCACACACGATTCCGGCTGTGCGACCATGAACCGGCACCATATTATTATTATTCTCACGGTTGAACACTGCCTCGTGACTCACTCCCGCATTTCCAGTGCATTGCAGTGTCATTGGAGTCAGTCTGAGTCACAGTGAGTCATTTAATTATGACTCAGTCAGTAGTTAGTAGTATATAAGAGGAGTGTCTTCCTCTCTGTAGACATCCAATCTTACTTTGCCAATACACCTATCTGAACCGCACATCCGTGTGATTTCGAGCAGCCAGCTCCCTTTCAGTGACGCCAAGCCTCACTTGACTTCCTACTTTCCACTGTAACGTTGCTAGACCTTACAGTACACCCTACTTCTGCTGCATTGTTGCTAGACCTTGTAGTACAATTAGAATTGCTTTGCTTCTGCTGTGACGTTGCTAGACCTTGCAGTATACTTAGAGCTTCTCATCTATTCCTTGCTTTCAGGTTGCTAGACTTGAAGTACGAATTAGATCCGGTCTTTAACTTGGTGAAGCTATCATTCAAGTTACCCACGTATCGGTTGACTGATTATATAGGGGTTCCTGAACTCAAATATATTCATTCTCGAGGTATTACATTTGTGCAATTTTAATTGTACGTTTGCATAAACCTCATTTCTCTTACAAGCTGGAGGGAATCACCAGGTACATACATCAACGACGTCCCACGCTTTCAATTGTTTAACACTTGTCCAAGGACGGCGGCGAGGATCGAGGGCATGCACGAAAGCCTCCGCGCAAGCGCGTCCCCTTGGCACTGCCATTTTCTTCCTCCATTCACAGGGGCTTTGGCCTGAGATAACTTGGATGTTCGTCCCCATGATCACTGCCGGCCAGCATGACCAGGAAGTCGTGCATTTAAAAGCCAGATAGATGTAAAAGAATACCTTATTAGAGGTACAGAATGCAACAAGCAATTTCCAGGTCCGTAGGCATGACGGGTCGATCGCTAAAGAGGTGGTCGGACTATGCCACTCGGGATCAGGTCGAGATGATCTTGAACCGTCCAAGAGGCGAAGGGGACTCGTTTTCATATATAGTCCGAAACGAGGGTATCAATTCGAATCAAGAGATGCCAACGAGCCCCAAAACTTGTGAATCGGCGAACAATTGGTGGAGAAACCGGCCAAAGACGAGCGCGAAGGCCGTTCGGAGATACGAAATGATGTTCACACGCCGGCATCTCGCTTGAGAACCTGCCGCAACTTTTGATCGCCGCATCACTCTGCCTCGAAATTTCAAATTTGACATACAGTGTTACGATAGATCATATTCCATCCTATGAGCACCAAATCCGGGGATTCTACATAACCGCACCTTCTATCATGCAAGTGGCCCACTACCTAGTTCGGCCCACTAGGCAGTCGCTGATAATAAGGGAGCCCGGCGTCCAGACGACAATTAGCATGAACGGAAAGCAGGACGAAGCGGCGGTGAATATGGTCAAGATCAACCTAAACAATTCTATCCTGAGGGGGAGATCCACGGAGAGGAGCCAGACTCGTATACGCGCACCCATTACGGAAGTCCGGCGCCGCGTGCCTCGCCAGGACTATCCCAGCGACGACGAGCGCCACCAGCGCCAAAAGCTGCGTCGCCACAAACACGAGAGACGCGAACAGTCCGGAGGCGGTGACGTAACCCTGGGGTTATCCAGACTCGGAGTAGCTGTATGAACCGGAAAATCCGGAGCTGCTGGTGAAGTTGGAAAACATAGCGGAAGTGTTATGGATAGGCGCACTGGCGCAACGCCTTATATAGTTAGCCGCCGGCTGCCGCAAGGTAGACACGCTGAGGCAACGCAGCAGCAGTATGGTGTAAGCAATCCCGGGGGCGGGGCGGCTTGGAGCTCTCGTATGGGCGGCTGGAGACTAGTAATCGACTGTCGCTCGGGATATCGATGCACTGATGCTGGGGCTATGCGCGCAACGCAACACAACGCAAGTACAGGATTCGATGAGGATAAGTTCATCAACTTGACGTGTCCGTTACATGCCTCAGCAGTGCGCCCCGAGTATGCTGAGCGATCTTGCTCCAGTCCCATAGTATTCTCGAGCTGTTCGGGGCTGAAAGGAAACAGGGTCCGGGACGGACCATCATCCGCGGCGGTTGCATATGCCCAGAGGTAGCGTGCGCTTCGCCAAACCGTGCTTAAGGGGCTTGAACCAGCAAATCACCGATATTCACCTTAGGAACCGATAGTTGAACCAAAGGTATTTAAGATCGGTGTACGAACGAGGACTATTCCCAGACGAGGAAGCTTATCATAGAACGCACAGATTTGGCGGGGTGACGGAACTTCAGGGTCTTAAAGAATGGGGAGTGGGCTGCGATGCCTACGCCGGTTGGACAAGAGAAATTATAATTCGGACGGGACCACATCTTATATTTATTAGGTGTTTGACCACGGCACATGAAGCGCTGGTCGCCTTCCACGCCCGCGGCGAGGCCGAGGATCGCCGCCAATGAGCTGCCGGAGATTCGTGAACGAAGACGCAATTCGCGACAGGGAACTAGGGACGAGCATCCGAAACAAGTGGAAAGATTCTCGAGAGTCGAGACGTTCTCCAGCTAACAAATGCAGCTACTGCTGAAAACGATAGAGACGAGTCGCGACATGCGCAGTCCGCGAAGACCAAGAAGTGAACATCGGCTGCTAGATCAGAGAGGAGAATTTTATGTTGGATCATGGTTAAACTAGTAGGATAGCAGGACAACTGAGCCTTGATGGACCTTGGTGGCAAGATGGTGGAGCGAAGCAACGTGTCGGTCACGCCGTGACGGTGACTCTTCCAGCGGAAACCATCATGCAGGTGTGTTTCTTCACCGTCCTCAGCGTCCTTCTTCGAATACCAGCGAGACTACAGATCCAACTAGGAGCTGATTCTATGCGTAGGTCTTTCCTCCTGTCATCTTGGGTGCGGCTCTGACCTGGGAATCTCGAAACTTCAAACATGCTTCAAACCACTGCAGCGCTGCGCATTGTGACATACAACCTGCGGTACGACTCGCAGCCGGACAATATAACCGTCCAGCAGTCTCTCGATAGGCTCCCAGATCCGCTCACTGGGCCTGGATACTTTCGTAAGAGGGGCGAGCAGCCGTGGAGCCTCCGCCGGCTCCGCGTCGCAGAACAGTTGTTGGGCGAGGGAATCGTCCTCGCCGGGTTCCAAGAGGCACTGGTTAGGCAAGTATACGATCTCGCGGAGCTCTTTGGCCCTGACTGGGACTGGGTGCGTCGCTGCGCTGGCATCAGTGCTGCGGGGGCCGTTGACACTATAAATAGGTTGGCGTCGGCCGTGACGATGGCGTCGAGGCGGGCGAATACAGCCCCATATTCTACAAGAAGTAGGCCCTAATAAATGCTTGGATCTTTCTGACACGAATAATTCCAGATCGGAGCTCGTGTTGCTCTCGTACGACTCGTTCTGGACCTCGCAAGTTTTTTCCGGAATGTTTTGTTTCATTTGCTGATTTTAAAGCAGGAACACGCCCTTTGAGCCCTCGCGCTTTCCCGGCGCGGGCTCGCACCGCGTATGCACCACCCTGCATCTGCAACGGCGCACCGACGGGAAGAAATTCACCGTGCTCAATACACACATGGACGATCGATCCGAGGCGCAGCGCCGGCACGCTGCCAGTATGATCCTCGCGCGTGCGCGGTATGAAGCTATCACCACCTCCTGTCCTGTATTTGCTATGGGTGACTTTAACAGGTATGCTGTTGCCTTCACGCACGAGGCCCGCGCTCATGTTCGCACAGCCCGCCGGACGGCCGAGACTCCGGCGCGTACGAGATTGCTACGGGCGTGCGCACCCCAAGCGCGCTCCCCGCGGACTTTGCCGCGCGCTTCCCAGTCCCCGCGGACGCGCCGCTCTTCGTGCTGCACGACTTGCGGGCACACACGCCACGCCGCGCGGTGTCCGCGAACCACGCGACGTTCACGGGGTTCGACGCACCGAACGACACTCACGCGTGGAACCGCATTGACTTTGTGTTCGGAGGCGCGAATGGCGGGTGGTAAGCCACATTCTGTTTGCCCTTGCCGCGATGCTACTTAATAGGTTTGGGCAGGGAAGCGACGGGATACAAGGTCGACAGCGCCCTCTCGGACGATGGGGTGCTCGCGAGCGACCACCGGCCCGTCTTTGCAGACGTGCGCATTTAAGTCATGGATCATTTCACAGGAGCACCAATATTTTCTGTCCATGTACTGATATGTATTTGATATCAAACGTTTTTGACCCTCCGACTCGGAAGGAGAAATTATAAGTACAATTTTTTCTCAATGAAAGAAAGATATATTCGTTGGATGTATATATTCCATCGCATTAATATTCTCGGCGGTTTCTCTTGAAGATCAGTGTAGCTGGTTTGAAAAATTTAATGATAAGTTTATTGTGCACAAGGTAAAATACAGGCAGCGACAACGGAAAGTAAGTGATACAACGGTGGAACACAAATACAGAGCTAGGAAAACCTCGAAGACAACAGTGAAACAACCATCTATCGGCAGGCGCCATCATGTCTGCGTATAATTTAGCAGGCGCCCTCCAACGCGCGGACGCGCGAAATTACCCCTAGCGACGCCACGACCAGGTCGATGTGAGCTACGCGGAATTCTTCAGCATTTTGTTATCAGTATCGAGGGAAGCGCAAGACGCACGTCTGCGCCGCCAGTCTTGCGCCCAACACAGCTGGATTAGCTCCCACAGTGCGTCCGTGAGCTGCGGGCTCTGCGCTAGCGGGGGCCGAGGGGGGCGCGCGCCGGTGACGACCCTGATAACGACAGACCCCGCCCACACAGCGGACGCGAAGGGCCACGCGCGGGCGTGCATCTTTGTTCGTTTAATTAGCAGCTGGAATCGAAGGCGGCGGGCGAGAGTACACACCTCGTACGCAAGCATGCCAAAGGAATACACGTCGCTCTCGCGCGTCGCCGGGAACCCGCCGTCGGGCGTGCGCTCGAAGGTCTCCTCGCCTCCGTCCACGCCGGGCCGCAGCTTCGGGTCCATGATCTCCGGTGCTTGCCACCGCGCGTCGTCGACGCCGTGAAAGCCCCAGTCCGGTGGCTGCGGGATCGCGGAGATTCCGATGTCGGAGAGGAGTGCGGTCCCAGCGGGGCTGACGAATACGGTGGACTGGAAGCGGTTCATATTCAGTTATAATTGAGGGTTGGGAGGAGGAGGGACAATGACGCACGCCCTTGAGGTCCCCGTGTGTGATTGGGGGCTTTTGGGCGTGAAGGTAGCTGAGGCCCGCGGCCACCCCACGCATCTGGGATCATCTGTAAGCCTTTGATGGCCGGGATTGACTCTGTGGACGCACGAGATTTAATACGTCGGTCTCTGGGTTTCCGGCTAGGACTGCGGAGACGGTGCGGTAGTATGGCACCACCAGTGCAGGGAGGTTGGAGATATGCAGTGCGACACCGAGGATGGGGCCGATGTTGGGATGGTCGAGCGCTCGCCACTGGTCAAGGTCGCGGACCAGACGCTAGGACGGATCGTTAGATGGGCATTGGGTAAACATCAGAAAGTAATTACCTTGGCGAACAGGACACGAGATTCGTGGGGAACAGTGGCGCCGTGCCACCGCTTGAGGATCACAGTGCGGCCACGATATTCCCCTCGTGATACGACGTGGGCGTTCCCGGATGTCAAGGTCTCCTCATTTGAGAATTCACCTCTGTTTAGCACATATTTCGAACAATGCTCCGCGAGATTTCGTGCCTTCGCAGCGTCAGTGATGCGCGGATCCCAAAAGCTCAGGAATCCGACTCACATCGGAGGGCCGTTCCCAATTCATCACGTATAATGTTCGCAGGGTGTAGGCCCAGGAGACGAAGATGATGGATATCAAGAGAGACTCGTACATGGAGGACAACATCCTTAAGTACTGTGGCCACACTTTACCCCAGAGTTGCCTAATTGGGACGCCTGGCGCTGTCCGCGAGGCTCAACAGCAGCGCCGAGTCACTTCGGGTGATGGAAGGCAGTGATACGATGACGCCCGCAGTCCGCGTCGATCGGGTGCTGTAGAGAATGGTGTATGTGGGCGGGGGAGTCAAAGCGATCGAATGCGCCCGCCTTTTATTATCTGCGCGGGGTCTTATCCCGGTGGTGCAAGATCCGCGCCACAGCGCTAGCCGCAGGTAGATTAGGCCGACTGGCGTTTCAATGATTCTAGTCCGCTAGTCCGAGTCCCGCCGATTTTTAATTAGACCCTGCAGAATTGGACCCGCAGTAAGGCCGTGCCACGGTAGACAACAGGATCAGGCCACCGGCCTCGAGGTGTGCATCTTGGGCGTTTCCGTAGCATTCCATGGCTGTCTTGTCTGTGTCGGAAAAAGACCTCGGGGGCGGGAGAACATAGCCCGGTTAGGACACAGCCTTGAAGCCCAAGAGGAGGATGCCAAGAGTCAGGAGTCGCACTGCCTCGGTGCTGAGTTTGGACGGGGTAAGAACCTCGACTTCAACGGATCTACCAGTCCGACTACGAGACCGGTAGGAGAAGAATGGCGTCACGATGGGATTGTGCAAAAATTTGGCAAAGAGTGTGGAGACGCGGAAACTATTGATGACATCACGCTCTTCACGTGCCGAATGATGGCCGCTCATCGTCGGATGCACCATAAAAATGCGCCTATTCTGCTTGATTCTTCACAATCGTAGATCTTAATCAACCTGAGGGTTGAGTAAAGGGAACAGAAATATCTCAGAGGGTTCTTTCCGATGCTCGGCACCTAAGGAACAGACACGTGTAAGATGAGCTCTTTAAAGCTGCTTGTAAATATACCATGCCAGCCGAAGCGAAATTTCCTGATTAAATCAGCCACATACATCTAGGAAAGCTTCTGAGGCTTAGTCTTAGCTGCTGCTGCTGCTGCTGCTTCTCTGTATGACTGCTATTCCGCTACTCAGCGAAGGTCATCGGCTGGTCGGCATCACTGAAATCATATAGTTGTAGCATTTCAGCCACCGTAATGGTTTTATTTTGTGAAATTCAGTCGGTAGCGGTTCGGCGATGCACGGTATTTGAAGAATTGAGGGCGAAGGAGACTTCCGGCACAACCACGGCCATCACGGAGAGCCTGATGATATCTGTGATACCTCCATGTGAGACATGGTATCACCGACACGTCGGGGCCGAGCGGGCATTGTGGGGCTCGTTCTGCTTCCGTGTTTCACGACTTGACCGGAGCCACCACAAGTCGCGAGTCCCAAGGACCGACTCCCCCCGCATTCACCCACTTAATAAGCCACTCTGCCGGAAACAGTGGGAACTAGTGCCTGACTCACACTTGATTTCCCACCTGAACTACGGATTCCTCTGCTCGACTGGAGCTATAAAGGCCGCGACCTACAGTATTCTCTGCTGTTGATTTGCTTCCCTTCCTTGTTCCTCGCCGGGAGCCACCTATCCGGGCACTCACGTCTGACTCGCACTTGTGACCTTGCTCGCGCTCGAACTTCCAAAATCGGATTCCCCGCGTCTTTTGCCGGTATCTAATATGATGTGGGATCTCAGTGGCGGGAGCCACACCTCTACCCCCAGCGTAGCTATGCCAGTACCATCGTATGTCTCTTGAAATGCACATGGAAAGTAAACTTGACACAATGTCGTCAGGTTGGCTGTACCGTGCGTATCCAGGCTTCAATGCAGCCTCCAAATTCACCGGCACAATAGACACGGAGAGCATCGTCATTCACGCCACTCGAGTTTACCAGGGCCACCATCCCCAGGATGGAGCGCCTCGGGAGCGCACACTCCAGTGCCGATGCTGGTCCCTCCGTCGTATGTGTAAGTTGGCTCGTTCCGATGTCTTGTCCGTGAATTAAAGAATGTACAGGAATTCAATCGTCGCAGGGTGAGTGGTATGAATTCCTGTCGGCTAGATTGAGCTGAGTCGAGTAGTTCCTACACATACGAGCCGACCCCCCGCGGTTTCCTGCACCCGCAGCGACACCACCACGCGCAGGCCTCTGCGCCTCCGCGGCCCCACCCCCGCCGCCACCATAATGCGCAGCCTGCCCCTCTACCGGTCATGCACCACCACGCACCCATGCCCGCTGTCACCCCACACTTCATGTACTCGAAATGCACCGGCCGCCGGCGCGCGCTCTGCGTGAGCTTCCCCCCCCTTCCAGGTCTGGAAGACCCGGCTCACCCGTTGCAGATCGGAATCAATTATCGCGGCCAGCCGCACGAGCTCCGCGGATGCATCAACGACGCGAAGCACGTCTTCAGCTTCCTCGTCCGTGCGTCCCCCTCCCATTATTCTGTTTATTGTATATTGAGAGATTGATTGGGCGCGTAGGCCGGAAGGGATACAAAGCCGAGGATATCGTGGTGCTCACGGACGACAGCCCGCACGCGCGCTCACAGCCGACGCGCCAGAACATCATCGACGCAATGCACTGGCTCGTGCGTGACGCGCGCCCGCACGACGCGCTCTTCTTCCACTGTGTGTTTTTCTTCCCTCTCTGGCTCTCTCCAGTGGAATCCGACTGACGCAAAAGTAGACTCCGGCCACGGCGGCCAGACGCGCGACCTGGACGGAGATGAGGTAGACGGGTACGACGAGGGTGCGTTCTCCTCGTCCACTCCACGGTGCTGCGCATGGCGTTTATTCTTGTCCTGGTAGTCATCTACCCGGTGGACTACAAACGCCACGGGCACATCGTCGACGACGTGCGCTTCCCCCTTCTTCCCAACTTCCTCGTTGCTGATTGGCGCGCACAGGAGATGCACGCCATCATGGTGCGCGGCTTCTCTCATCTGACTCGTACTGGTAAGGTGCTAACCATCGCCATCGCGCGGATCCAGGTCAAGACGCTTGCTGAGGGCTGTCGCCTTACCGTACGTGAGCCTACATCTGGTGTTTCGGCGCTCACGTTCCGTCCCCGCAGGCCGTATTCGATGTGCGCTGTTTCCAACCTCTGATGGATGCGCCGCACTAACCCCGGCTTGCAGTCCTGCCACTCCGGCACCGTGCTCGGTACGGCTCTCATACCTTCCCTTTCCCCGCACTTGTTGACGTACTTGTGCAGACCTCCCATACATCGTGCGTCGCCGCGTCGCAATGACTAGGGTAAAGAAGAACTGACGCACGGGCGCCTAGTACGACTCACACGGGCGCCTCAAGGGCCGTCAGGTGAGCCAGCGCGCGCGCGCACGCAAGGCGACACGCGCGGACGTAATTTCACTGTCCGGGTGCAAGGACGGGCAGACGAGCGCGGACACGTTCGCCGGCGGGATGGCGGTTGGGGCGGCGAGTCATGTGCGTTTGTTTATTATTTCCCTAACTTTGTTTTGCATTCCGGCAATACTGACGACGGTGTACCGCAGGCGTTCATCAAAGCTATCGGTGCGGTCCCCTTGCTCAGTTAAATTATATATATAGCTGAGTTGGCCAGCGCAGAGATGCACCCAAACCAATCCTACCAGGAGATCCTTCATAATATCCGGTGGGTGCATCTCTCTTCGGTTCGCGTCTGACTGACCGTCCGATTTCCGCCGTACGCCAGGATGATCCTGCACCCGAAGTTCAGCCAGAAGCCGCAGCTCGGGAGCTCGCACCCCATCGTGCGCCCTTCGCCTCTCCCCTATTTCGTGCGGCAACTAATCTAATTGGCTCATAGGACACGTCGTTGCGGTTCATTATGTGATTTGTTTTCGACCTGACATTCACGAATTGACTGTAGCACGGACGAATTACCCTTAGCAGACGTGCTGCCTTGACGCCTCGGCCCTATCTATCTATCTATGCACAGAACTCGTTTCTTTATTTCTATATGCCTTTCTTTCCCGAATCCGTCGTTCCCGACTTGTAATTTATGCCGAAGTTGTGTTAGCTAACTTACAGTATGCATTTAAATTTTGTACCACTTTTCTGCGATATCGATGCATCGGCGCTGCGCACTGGCGCCGGACAGGCTATGCGGGAAACGCAATGCAAGCACAGGACTCGATGAGGATGAGTTGATCAACTTGACGTATCCATCGCATTCCTCAGCGGTGCGTGCGGTCCTGCTCCAGTCCCCTAGTAATTTCACGCCCGGGGAATCAGAGGTCCTTTTTGGAGGCGGCTCTCCACTTGCGGGCTCGCATCTCCCGTGCCCAGGAACGAACATCCTCCGCGGCGATGGCATTTGCTCAGAGGTGGCGAGAGAAATGAGACGGATTGAGAAATTGTGTGTTAGGGGCTAGAAGCC
This sequence comes from Mycena rosella, assembly GCA_029378255.1. NCBI lineage: Eukaryota > Fungi > Basidiomycota > Agaricomycetes > Agaricales > Mycenaceae > Mycena > Mycena rosella. Next base: position 118,554 of record JARKIE010000224.1, on the reverse strand, counting down.
ATTTGAACCAGGAAATCACGGATGAGCACCTCGTGATTCTTGAACCGAAGACCATAGGGTATTGAAGTCCATCGGATGGCAGAAAAATCGCGCGAGCCGCTTCACGAATATGCTCGGATTGTGACTATAGGGGAATTTGCTGGGGCGCGGGTTTCACAGCGGGATTAGAACTGTTAGGTCGTTCTACAAACGAGGATCATTGCCAGAGCTTGTGACGGGACTTGTGACGGGACTTGACGGATGGAGGGTGAACTGCAATGCCTACGCTTGTCGGACGAGACCACATCCTATAATGGGAGGGATGATATAAACTTTATTAGGTATTTTAGGTATTTGACCGCGGGGTATGGATTATTGGCCATTTTTCGCGCCCGAGGCGAGGCTGAAGATTTCCGCAAATGAGCTGTGGGACATTCGTCCACGAATACGCAATCCGCGACAGGGAACTAGGGATGACGAGCCTCGGAATCAAATGGAAGGATTCTCAAGAGTTCAGGCGGTAGTAGGAACCGTACGAAGGAGAAGTTACAGGACACGAGGAGGGCCTTAATGGATTACTGAACGCAACCCAGAATGGATGTCTTCAAGACGCCCGACACTTCTTCTTGATATATCGTTGCCCGCACAATCCAAGGGGAAGGGAAGAAGCTCGAGATAGTCGGAGAGGTGACACGGAAGATCCATGGAAGCTCTTGCATGTACGAGAAAGCGCGCGCAGAATAGCAATTCACCGAGCAGCAACTCAACACTCAGCTCCCATCGCTCCAATTGGGGGCGGGGCGGTCCAGGGGCCGCGAGGTGTGTCTTATGTGGTTTTGAGAGCCGCGCACTGTATAGGTGGTACAGAACACAACGCGGCCGACTGCGTGTCTCCAGGATGCTTATCATTCGCTTCTTGAGGAGGGACATGTGGCGATCCGGAAGATGCAGCGGGGAGGACGGAGATTGGAAGTGCTCCCAGAACAGAGTAACGAGGAGCCAGCGCAAACTCCCAAGAAGGGGCTACGTTCCTGAGAAAGGCACTGTGGGAACTAAAAGCACTTCATATGAGCACCAAAAAGCACTCACATGTAGTGCTTTTCCCTTGGGAAACACTGATATGAAGTGCCTAAAAGCACTCCATAGTAGTGCCAATTTGTCAAAAACCATCTTATATGGAGTGCCCTGGGCACTACTACTGAGTGCATTAGAGCACTACTTGCGAGTGCTTATGAGTACTCAGGGGAAGTGCCCGAGCACTACATGGCAGTGCTTTTTCCGTAGTTCAGTGACTCGAAAAAAACATGGGCTTCGCTGCCAGGGTGGAAGGTTCACTTAGGTCCAACCCTAGGTTAACATATTGAAGGAACACAACGTCGTTTAGAATAAATGCGGATGCGGGAGATCGAACCGGCGGCCTCCTAGCATTTCCAATAAAATCCAAGCCAGCAACATGACCTATCTACTATCATAGCTATGGTAGACCTTGATGTGGGATCAATATGGTGCAGCGACTCCCAATGCTGGCCACAAACAGTAGCCAAACCACTTTTACTGTCCGACACACAAACGGAACTTTACTGTCCATATTCAGGTTGCCATATACCCATTGGGGACCTCATATGGCACTGAAATACCCAAACAAGCACTCCCGGGTGTTTTGGCGATGTGAACTCAGGTGAAGTGCGCTGGCAGTTAGTGCCTCTGGAGCACTCAGAAATAGTGCCCTCAAAAACACTACCAATTGATGGCCTCAGGCTTATGGTGGTCACCTTGCACATTTAATAAATTGCTGTACAAACACCTGTTTTTAGTAGAAACTTAACTCAGTTTTGGTGGAAAGTAAACATTTTCTGGGTCTCCTCTTGAATAAACCTTGAGATGAAAAATAGTTTCTGGTGATCTTCTCTAACTTCAAGAACTTGAGATAAAAATTTGTTTGTGAACTTTCTTTTTTTATGAACTTTCTTTGTTTTGTGAACTTTCTTTCTTTAGGGTGTATGTATTTTCTTGAGCCGCAAAAAATGAATATTTTCTGCCTAACCTTAACCTTCATCTAGGGCTGAGCCGGGCCGGCTGCCAAGAATCCCCGCCAAGTCGATCTCATGGCATGCTTAGTTACAAATAAAACATTGGTAAACAGCATAGCCACAATTTCCGGCAACTTCCGGAAGTCATCTCTAAAATGTCTCTTCGGCTCTCTCCTATGGAATAAAAATACTCTGGGTTCCCTAGGTCTTTCACACTGCTCACCCCAACAGTCCGGGGCACATTTCTGATCTTTATTGGGGACACGATCCAAGGTATTCATGGAAAAGGACACTTTCACCAAGTGTTTACCCCACTTGCTACTCATATTCGTGCCTCAGAGCAAAAAACTTTTCAGGGAGGTCTGAAGAGATATAAAAGAAGTTGGGACCTCCAAACCTATTTTATTTCGGATGAATGAGCCCTCCCACTGATTTTCTACTGAATTTCGGGAAGTTGTGGCTATGCTGTTTACCTATGTTTTATGGCAGCCGCCGTGGACACTGGAGAGGTTCATCCCCAAGTTAGGTCACACATCAGTCACATCACTGCATCATCGGTAAGCCATTTTCTGTATCCAATAAAAAATACCGCTACTGAGACTGATGAACCTCGAAACCGCGGTTGGGTAGTAGACTGCCTCACTTACCGTTCTTTAACCTAGTTTGCTTCTTGTAACTAAGTATGCCATGAGATTGACTTGGCGAGGATTCTTGGCAGCCGGCCCGGCTCAACCCTAGATGAAGGTTGAGGTTAGGCAGAAAATATTCATTTTTTGCGGCTCAAGAAAATACATACACCCTAAAGAAAGAAAGTTCACAAAACAAAGAAAGTTCATAAAAAAAGAAAGTTCACAAACAAATTTTTATCTCAAGTTCTTGAAGTTAGAGAAGACCACCAGAAACTATTTTTCATCTCAAGGTTTTATTCAAGAGGAGACCCAGAAAATGTTTACTTCACACCAAAACTGAGTTAAGTTTCTACTAAAAACAGGTGTTTGTACAGCGATTTATTAAATGTGCAAGGTGACCGCCATACAGGCTGAGTGCTTTTTTTGCATAAATAGTGCTTGGGCACTCATATGTAGTGCTTTTACTTTCCACAGTGAAAGGGCGCGCAGAAGATCGAAATTATAACGAGCATCGCCCTCTTCGTCTTGCATTTGTCTTGCTGCCGACTCTTGCATCGTCGTCTCTGGTTGCTCCTCGATATCTGTCGTAGAACGAGTGTGATGTGGCAGTACCTTACTGATCGAAATCGGTTGTTATGTCACCCCATTTGGACATACAAAGTGTCGCGTGATAGTGTTATGTTTCGGATCAAATGCGCTCATTTGGATGCCGAGCACAGCCATTCCGCTTGCGGCGCATGCATCGTTCTCCCGTCCTTCCGTCAAGTTCTCGGTTCTAGCTCCCCTCTGGACCCAGAATAACTGACAAAGGTTTTTTCCAGACTGCACCTCGAAAATAAGGTGTCTCCGCAAAAAGTTTCCAATCACGCTTTCACCTTTTACTTTATCTTTTCCTCTCCTCACCTCCATATCCATATCTTGTTCCGATTATCACCCCCAATTGTTACCATACACCTCATTAGTCTAGTTTACCTAGGTGTACCGCTGCGTAGCCCTGGGGCCAGGTAATAGAATTCATATTCAGATTCAGATTCAGCACTGACCTATTCAGTTTAACTCTCACAGGAAAGGGCTTCGGCCGATGTTATTTGCCGGGAATGCTCTTTCTTTGCAACCACTTATTCTAATATTAATCAGACATACCTCTTGCACTCCCCACCGGAGCTCAGTGCCACATTGGTGTGTAATTGGAGACAGTGGCGTAAGATCAAGGTACATTATTCTGAGCTATTGTTCTGGTCAAGAAATGGAGCGGTCATTTTAACCTCTTCTTCTCCGAATCAATGGTCGAAATAGCCGCCGACATTGGGCTCTTACCGTCATTCCCTCGCTCCGATGTTGTTGGGACGCAGATCACAACCAAAGATTCTGTTAGGATAAAAGACTCAACGAAGGCGGCTGTTTACTGCGCGATCGATTCGGAATTTGGGGAGGGTTTCTCCATGGGATTTTAGAGAAACTTCAGGGCTGCCATCTGACACGAGAGCTATTTGATTCCTTATTGATTTGGTGAAGAACGAGGGCAATTCATCTAGCAGGCCAAATTTGGCCAACTCACGAGAGAGCCAAACACTAGAAAAAAATCGATTGGGCCTTGTTCATGCAATTTGAGCCTCCCAGATGTTGATATTCCTACTCAGGGCTATAGAAAACCCCCCTCCGCGACTCACTGCAGAGACAACTGGTCTGTTATGGTTGACTATGTTCATGTCGTTTGAATTAGAAAATTGTGGCAAATAATGGTGCAGACAAAATTCAATCATGAGCACACCACAGGTACCTTTCTCTCAATTCCTTTTCCGGATGGGAGTTTTGTAACCAGGACATTCGCCTCACAAACTTCGGAGCGGTCGGTGACGTGAATTTCAGTGACATTTAATATCTGGAAGAATCTAGTAGCTCAAATCATATCCCCTGGTTCAGTCAAGGTTCAGTTACCGCTCATAAAAATTATTCGGCAAATTCCAGGGGGATGTTGGGTTTCGAAAAATGGATATCGGGTCGAAAAGTTTTTTTCAGCCATTCCTGGGACCACTCCCTCCGTACCCTTCCCATATCCGGAAGGAGGTTCCCACCCCTAACGCCGGGCCAACCCTACGAGTCATGTGCATGACCACCGCCACCTGGTGGACACTGGACAGGTCTCAAATGCAGCTGATGCTATCAAGACGTGTTTCGCAAGTTTTTTCTTTTTGGTTTCCTTGGTGTTTCCACAAAGGTTCCTGTTGTTCCGTGAGCCGTGAGCTACCAGACTATTAAAGGGTGATATCCAGGTCTTGTAAATTATAAACACTGAGATTCAAGAGTTTCTGGCCTTCAAGGGCAATCAGAAGGCCCATTTGTCAACCACTGCACTTTCTCCAACCCCTAGATATTGTTTTTGCAGGCCTTAGACCCTGTTCAAATGTGGGGTAAAAAAGTTTTTTTGGGCCCTCCGGGGGACCCCTCCCCCCCTAACCCGATATCCGAAATTTTAATCCCGACACCCCCTTGGCAAATTCGGTGCTGAATTTGGTCAATTCCTTCGGCTTTGTCTTTCCATCCGAATTCGATAGGTTTGAAAGCTGTACAATACTTTACTGTATCAATGTGTTAGCTCTGTCTCCGATGTCTCCAGTTCAGGGTCCTCCGTCGCGTCCGACGTGTCGAGTCGCATCTCATTGAGGTGGCACGTGGCGATGCTAATATAATAACGCAGGATACCGGTAATCACAGCAAAAATTGACCGGTTTCGGGGCGACCGAAAATGAATCTGAAACCAATCTGAAACCTATTGTTTTAGTAATCAGGTCACGTGAATCCCAATATAAGGCGACTCACGTGACTCGGCTACTGAAACAATAGGTTTCAGATTCATTTTCGGCCGCACGTAAACCGGTCAATTTCCACTGTGAATCAGGCGTGTTAACCAAAGGACTAATCAAAATCCTACTTGCAGGCAATTATGGGCTTTGTTGAGGTGATGCTGTCGGCCCTATCGAACTTGTCTTGAGTTGGAGTGGATTCTTCGGGTTTCAATCGGATCACCGCATCAACGCGGACCTTGCTCGGACCACCATCTTCTCATTCTCTCTGTCAAGACACGATCACAGTTAGACCGGTGACCATCTGTCTATGAAACTGTCGATATATAAGATCACAGTGCGGGCAGGAATCGACCTCTGTTCATCCCTCTAATGCATGGATAGTACACGGCAATCCCGCCAGCCGTAGGAATTTGACGGGTTTGATGGCCGTCGGGATCCAACAGATTTTTCATTGGAATCCGTCAGAGGTGCAGATTATTGGATTCCAATGGGTTCACCAGGGAGCGGCAGGAGTCGAAAGAAAGAATCTCAAGGTCTACACTGAGGAAGAAAAGTAGGGTCAGAAGATTAATTTTGAAGCAAAAGGAGAGGAATTGAACACACGACCACCATAAAACTGTCTAAATCAAGGAGTACATGCATAACCATTCCGGCATAAACACGCTATAGATAGTCAAAATGCGGCGGCCAGATGCGGCGGGCCATATATGACGTAATAATTTAAAGATGTTACCTATTAACAACTTACTAAGTACCACTTGGCTTCATTGCTTGTGAATAATATACTATACACAAATGTGCGGCTCTTTCACAAGACCGGTAATTATTGAAAGCAATGTTGACACTAAGCACTTTATAATCGGGGAAAACACCTACCAGGTACCGGTTGGTCAGCCTCAACGGCATCTGGAGCGCGCGAACCCGTCTAAGGGATCTCGAAGGGGGTGTGTGTTGGAGAATCAAGCCGAAGCTCATCTCAACAAGGGGTGGCAAATGGCCGAAGCACCAAGGTGGGAAAATGAATGAGAAGAATAGCTGGCATCTGGATGCAGTCCGTGAGGTGCGCAGGATGTCGCGCGGAAGCCTCGCGCATCAAATGATGTGCGCTCAGAGTCACGTGTATTTACCATTGGAATTTGAAAGGCAGACATCGGGTCAGTAGGTAGATCAGCAAAATCTGATCATTGAATCATTGGATTTCGCTAATCTGCACCTCTGACGGTGTCCAGTACTTCCCCCTTAGGAAACCAAGCAAAAAACCGGTGGATTCCAACGGGCCATCAATCCTATCAAATTCCAACGGCTGCCGGGATAGCCGTGTATTGAATACTGTATTTTTTCATTCAATTCGACCAGGGGGGTGATGCGTGACTTAAAATACCGATTCGACCATTCGACCGCGGCCGAAATTGTGCGTGACGCATGCAAAATCTTTGACCACCGAAACGAAAATTTCGATTTTGTGCATCACGGACACAATTTTGGGGAATTTCGAGGGCCGTGTGATGCAAAATGTGTTTAACCAGAGGGTAGGTGATCGCTATCGACCAAGGGGGGAGTGATGCGTGACGGTCGAATTGAATGAAAAAAATACAGTACTCGGCCCAAGGGGCTACCACGATAAGGAATTTGTACCTGGCCACCCTCGTTAGTTGGCCACTTTGACAATATAAGACCCCAGATGAGAATATACCCCAAGTTGTGTAGAATCTGGCCCCGGCGGGGACTTTCCAGGCAAGGTAATTGCAAAGAGAAGTCAGGACTGTTAGGCCCGGTTACGAACCAGTGGGGAATGTGCTACAACTAGGCTAGCTTTATAGACTTGGGTAATAACCAATAGATAAGGAATATCAAATAAGTAGGGTGGAAGCATAGCAACAGATTGGATGACTCGCGATCACCGCATGGGTAGATAACGAACCGCATGGCAAAGATATGGCCAAGCTTGTAAATCCAACAAGTTGTGTGTTAGAGGATGGAATGGGACCTCTGACGATGGTTCATGTCGAAATCCGAGAGAAAGTGATGGCTTGATCGAAAGTTATGGTAGCTCGGATCGCGGTCCGAGGCGTGCAAACATCTTTTTCTAAGCATCAACCGCCTCCATATAAAAGATTTATCGATTGTCATAAATCTTGTGGAGTCTGACTACGGGAGACTAATCAACCGCCCACTGACGACCCCGCCGGCTCGTTCTGGACCACATCTTCTTCAATACACCAGCTCTGGGGCTCGTTCTACTCCCCCGATCAGGGGCTTTGACCTAACATACCACCTGGCAAGATTTCCCTCCACCCATCTGCGTTAGGCACCGGCAAAGATCTGCATCACATTTTGATTGACTCCAGAGGGCCACTTCCGTATCAGACGATCCCATTGCACCACGGCTCTGAAACCAAGTAATGGTGGTAATATCGATGGAAGCCTTCCCCTAGTATGTGCCTCAATATTTTAGTCGCATTCCTCCCTTCTCACCGCGATCCATTACCCCAAAGCACCCGATTTCGGTCTCCCGGACATTCACACTTTTTTTGGAGGGTTGGTGGCATCGAAGGACCGAAGCGGCCACATAGATACGTCCCAACACTTCACATTGGTCCGCCTGGAAGTTTCCCTTGCTCTCCTGCACCTATATCTCTCACATGACACACAACTAGTCAGGGATGCTGATTCCAGCGATCCCAATCCCGTTGGAGTCAAATTTTCATGCCCGTCCCAGAGCATATATACGGCCTCCGACTACATATAATGCTGTATACACCCCATGAAAATCATTCTTGGGCAATACGGCCATCAGATTGCACGTCCATGGTGTACTTGGCCGGGTGGCCGACTAACCCATATTTACCTTTTTTGGGCGGCCACCGGGAAAATATTCAGTGTACCCTTCATACCTGGTATAAATTCATGGAAAGCACTTTGATCCATTCCTAGGATGTCACCTTCATTCTGATACCATGGGCACCAAATCCGCTCGATGGTGTCCTCGAGCATGTGCTCTAAATGTCAAGGTGGCCAGGTAGGTGGTCGAAAATAGTATTTGGATGGGGGGGTGGGGTCCCTCTTGGCCCTCGAAAAAAAGTTCCATACCAAATTTCGGATCTCGGTTTGGGCTACTTATTTTGTATGTTTGAGCCTCCAAACCACTTCAGAGTATGTTTTAACAATTTCAACGACATTGAATAGACTACTCCAAGACTAATCGGTCGCTGCTTGGATCATTGTTTGATGTTCATTTAGCAATTCCGCCGCGACTCCGTCCAAGGAGCCTCATAATAAACTGCAAGCATGAATATTGAATTTTATTGGCATTTACGGTGTGGGAGGCCCAAGCGACGCCCTTCATAAATATCAGCAGGCATGCAAACTACTTATCTCCAGTGCTCCAATGAGACTGGTCTTCCGATACTGGCCTTGTGGCTGACCTTTGCATCTAAAAACACATTCAAAGTCTTCAATTCATGCATGCAGAAGCATATAATTGCAGGAAGGAGGTCCAGGCAACTACCGGCAAACATTGATGTTAAGCGGCGGCAGGACCTGTTCCGGGCATCGTGGGAAGCTTGATGCGTCCTAATAAGGCGATACTACGTCATCCCCGGGGGTGGGGTCGCTCGACCCTCTGAAAATAAAGTTTCGGGGTGTAGTACAGATTTCGCAGATCGGTACGATCACTTGTGACCTCGCGTAGCTCCTCGCGTCAAGTCTGGGCCGCTACACAGAGTTCAGACTCGGTCGAATCAATGAACGGGGTCGCGTCACTTTGAATCGACAGAAATAAGCCAAGGGTGACTCTCCATCAAACTAACCTTTACAGTAGGTTCCTAAACACTTAACCCTGCGCGTACGACAGAGTTCATCGTTACCATTACTGCGAAACTAGGTAAATCAGGTCTCCTTCCTGTTGGTCAGGTAGGACCTGACCGTCCGTGACTGTTTGCGGGCGGTTATTCGCACTGACCCAATCTGGACGCTATAATCCTCGAATCAAGAATTCAGAGCGGATCAAGTTCAGTGCAGGGTACAGCATGTTTTAATTCAGGGGCTTCTCCAGGTGCACTATACCCACTCCTAGCCCTCGTGTGGGTGAGTTTGTGCGGGCCGCATGCTACATTCCATTCGGGATCCCCCAAACTCCGATGTTGGATCAGAATCACCGGCGCATATTACAACCGTATGTCTCCGCCCATCTTTCCTGTCCGACTGACAGGTACACGGGATGCAAACAAGGCTGCTTCCCGACTAGCTATTCCCGCCAATTATCAGGGTCCTCATCTTCTTATCTCCCACCACGTTCCAATGAATAAAGCTTCGCCTGGCATCGTTGCCTATCTTTTGGGGTGCCAATGCGGACGTCCGCTATTTTAACACTTCTGCGATGTGTGCGACAATCCCACTTGGTCCGCATTAGATACCGTGGCGGCCCAGGGTCAACCATCGACCAGTGTCAAGACTACTTTGATCAACCGCTTTTGGAGACGGCGATCGACGGCCACTACCCATAATATACGCACTACTTAACGGCCGACCATCCTCTTCCCCATTGTGATGCCATGTCCCTGACCCTCCTGAAAATCCCGCTCATCCTGGCTGACACAGTAGGCATGCGAATCACTGCCACGCCTCCCAACCCGCCGCTCCCGCCTGGGAAGCATGCAGTTTATATTCCTGATTGGCGAGAGCGATTTCTTCGAAGCCTGGCGTGGCCCTGTGTTTTGCTCCGCGTGCGTACGCTGTAACCGAATCGGCGTCCTCCATGACCGAGACCGCACCGCAGGCGACCTCGCACACTCTGAACGCCCTGCAGATCTGTCTCATCCTCGCATCCCACAATCCGCACGACGCGATCTCGGACTACCTCCTTCTCCACGCCTCTCCAGCGCGCGATACTACATGCAGCAGGCGCCTGGCTATTACGCCGGTCTTTGCGCTCGGTGTCGGGATCACGCTCGCCGGGACACTTCTCCGCATACAGTGCTACCGCACCCTGGGCCGCCATTTCACGTTTGAGCTGAGCCTGCAGAATGAGCACAGGCTCATCACGCGCGGGCCGTACGCCTTCGTGCGGCACCCTAGCTACACAGCACTCATGCTGACTCTCGTTGGCGGATGGATGACGCTCGCGCTGAGGGGCTCGTACGTTGCAGAGTGCGGCGTCCTACAGAGTTGCGTTGGGGGCCTGATTGTCGTGCTCTGGGCCGGGGTGGCTCTCGCCGTGGCTGCGAGCCTCCTCTTACGCGTTTCGAGGGAAGATGCGATGTTGAAGGCTTGTTTCGGGGTGGAATGGGAGGAATGGGCGGCAACCGTCCCGTCGAAAATTGTTCCCGGGATATTTTAGTATATTAAGTACAAGCGTGAGTGGAAACAGCGAGCAGGTTTCGTGGATAAGGGCGAATGAGAAATTTCGCCGGGAGTAACGACATTGCAGAAAATCAAGTCAGTGGTTCGTGCGCGCTTAATGGTCGAGGAGTTAACATATCCCTGGACGCCATGGTAATGAAAAACAAATAGTAGCCGGTAAGCTGGCGACTCACGCTATAATCAATCGTCATTCGCCGGTATCAGGTCGGTAAGAAAAAACGCACGGAAAGAATTCAGGAAGACCCTCGCCATTTCTGCGTCTGTGACGGTTACCACGCTGGAAGGGGTCGCATGTGAATCTCCCTTTCATTAACACGTCCAGCTTTCTGCGCGAGCCTTAGGAACCTACTTCTGACATAGTCCAGTCCTGCCCCCGCATCACCAGGTGCACCATTAAAGTCCTAAAATGCTTGATTCAGTGCGGAGTACCACGAGCGCCAATTATCAAACAACAAACGCACGAGAAAGAAGTTCGCAATGTCCGAGCCGGCGGTGACTTTTTGCTCGAAAAGATCATATTTGGTGAAGCATAGGACCTGAAAATTCACGGAAAACAAATGCATATACATTCCGGAAAGATATTGGCTCACTAATGAGGTCCGGTTGAACCAACCGGAGTGACATATCGAATCCCAGATTGTCATCGCATCCTGCATTTGGTTCTGGGCACATGTTTAACCTTCCCAACCGGGAAAGATATGTTACCGTACCGCATCCCTGTCCTCGATGAGAGACGTGTCATATCCATTCAGACTGACGGTGAAGGAGATACCGGTCACGTCGTTACAGCCGATTGCAGTACCGAAGGCGCGAATCAAAATTTCCTGTTTTGGGACATTTTCAAAGAATTCCCGATATCTCAGCCAGTTCTTCACCGATTCATTTGAAAATTGGATAGATCTACTGGGCTAATTCACTCGCAATTATTGATAGAGATGAATTTGCGAAAATATCATATATCACACATTGCCTGATTCCGGGCTGTTTTCGGACCGAAAGCCGTCTACCCAGCTCTTCACCGATTCACTTGAAAATTGGATAGATCTACTGGGCTAATTTACTCGCAATTAGTGATAGAGATGAATTTGCGAAAATATCATGTATTACACATTTTCTGATTCCGGGCTGTTTTCGGACCGAAAGCCGTCTAGCATGCCGAGTGCATGTCCCAGCAGCGTAATATTTTGGTTTGGACACCAGATTCAACTGAGGAAACATGTGATAGAGCCAAAGGCATGGATAACTTACTTACAGTCCCTCCAGATCCCATGGACACATCTGCCAGTTTTGGCATCAAGAGATATTGTAAGGATTACATTTATCCATGGATTTCATAGATTTATGGTTCTATAAAATGTTTCCTCAGTTGAATATGGTGTCCAAACCACAATATTACGCTGCTGGGACATGCTCTCGGTATGCTAGACGGCTTTCGGTCCGAAAACAGCCCGGAATCAGAAAATGTGTAATACATGATATTTTCGCAAATTCATCTCTATCACTAATTGCGAGTAAATTAGCCCAGTAGATCTATCCAATTTTCAAGTGAATCGGTGAAGAGCTGGCTGAGATATCGGGAATTCTTTGAAAATGTCCCAAAACAGGAAATTTTGATTCGCGCCTTCGGTACTGCAATAGGCTGTACAGACGTGGATCCGTTTGCGACGTTCCGATTTAGCGCCCCCAACCTGGACAACGATATCGGCCGGCAGGTGGAACAATAGTCCGAATGCACTTACATCCACCACCAACATCTCAATCCCATTAAGGGAGATCATCGTCTCTGTGATCCCAATGGTTCGTGCGCGGAGGTGAAAGATGTCCTGCGGACTAGGGAGATATTCTGGGGACAAAAGCCGCGGAAGTGAAAAGAAGTAGGGCATTCTATAACCGTCAGTATAAAATAGGATTTAAGATTGACTGGGCCTACTCTTCCGGAGACGCAACCTCGTTCCCGCGCCTAATGGCCTGCTGCACGATCGGGTCTTTCCAGACCGTGGTCAACACGTCAAGGCACTCCATGGGAAACGGTTCTCGATCGCGGAGATCTTTCGCTCGCAAAATAGTATCTGCGTCAGCACTGAGGAAATCGGGCAAATCTAGAGAAAGGTCCGCAAATGAGTCGAGGAGATACTGTAGCTCCCTGGTCAAGTTGTCGAAAATGAGTTGGAGAAACGATTCAATCTCCTGGGTAGAGAAGGGTATCCACCCAGAAAGGCGCATCTGCTTCAGGACGGTGGATTTCCCGGATAGAGATGACCCGAGGAGGAGGATCTGTTTCACTTTAGCAGCGGCATCCACCACAAATAAATTAGATGGTTCTTCGGTGCTCGGGTCGGCGGCGTGGATTTGACCGTCGGTGTGATTGGTTTCGTTTTCAGCTTGAGTCCCAGCCTACGCCCAGGCGACGGCGCAGTTGCGGAAGGAGACTTGAATTGTTTAGATAAACCTTGACTGGTTTGTGTTTGGTGTTTGACAGTAATAGGTTAACTAGGTCACTCACGTCGGTAAGATGGTATCCAAAATGCGGGACTCATAATGAGATGGAAGCAAATCTCTAAGTCTGGCGGTTGTTGTGACGGCCCATGACCGGGGCAGAAGGGTCTCGGTCTTTGGCCCATAAAATGAAATGAAAATTGGATCGGGCGTTCTTTGAGAGGCTTCTGCTCATTGTCGCAAAAGATGCATGTCATCCCGCAAGCAGGGATATCAACCCTCCTGGGTCATTGTCGCAGAGGGGTGTTCTGGAAGCCACGCCTGAATCCCGACCAAGAGGGCTTCGCAAAATATATCAACGCCATCGATATCCGTTGGGACAAGAACTGTGGAGTCGTCGGTCCCGGGTGAGTCGACGCCGAGGTCTTTAAGGAGCAGTGAAGCTTGGGCGAGAACTTTCTGAACAACAGATCGATACACAGTTCTCGTTTGTAGCCAGAAGGAGTGAAATTCCAGGATTCCAGCCAGATATCGGATGGCAATGTAGCCCGAAAAGGATGATGTTCCTCTATGGATACAGTTGAAATCGAGTTCGAAAATGAGGTAATAGAGCTTACTCGCAATCTGAGGACACCAAAATTCGCTCGATTATACTGAGGCCCATGCCTTCCTAGTTGGTGACAGCCCCGAGCGATTTTGGGGGAATGTTCTCAACCATGGCGGAAATATCTTGATCGGCGAGGCATGCAGCTGCGAACTTTCGATGGAAGTGCCATTCCTGTCCACACTCTTCACTAGGCCTTTCCCACAAAGGGCAGTCCCATCGCCTGCCGTGTGCTGTATATCCGCAGAGCATAAACATATGCGCCTGATCCCAGGATACCGAGCAGTGAGCATCACCAGACTCTTGAAGACCTCGAGCTGAGTGCCGGAAGATTCGGAGCTGACTGTGATTTCAGTGCGATACTTAGTATCGTAGCGGAGGACTCACGGGAACGCGTAATAGATCAGCCTTCCGCACTCCTTCTCCAACTTGCGTGGGACGGTGTGTAGCAGTTCAGTCAAGGCCAGTTCTCGCTGGCCGCCGTCTCCAAAGGAGATTCGTATGCGCTCGGCAACGGCAGCAGGCCCAAGCCCAAGATTTTGTGCAGCGCGATTGGCGTGTTTTTTAGCCGTGGCTCCGAGGGCAGAATAAATCTCGTTCAGAGTTGTCCCGGGTCCATATATTAGGGCGGTCCTTCGTATGAGGGCCCCCGGAGGACGAGGTGACACATCGAGAGCCACCAGGGGTGTAAGCGCCAGTGAGGATCCCAAGTGATAGCTAGTGATGTGCCGGGTCGGGCTTCAAGCCCGACCCGAGGTAGGCCTCAGGTAGGGCTTGGGTCGGGCCCACAATTTTGCCCGACCCTCGACCCGGGCTTGAGCCTGGGCCTCTGGCAGTGAGTCCCACTCTGGGTCAAACTTTTGAAAGGAAAAGATAACTTCGAGGCAATTCAACATTGGTCAACTGAAATACCACATCGCGTACAGGTCTTCTCACCTTTATTGTGGCTTGGTACATCGCGATAGTGAGCTGAACCATTTTGATGGACTGATGGTTAACACCAAAGTTAAAAAACTGTCTGTGAGGGTTTAAAATTTACCAGAAAGAGAATTACAGTGAATGATAGTCTAAAGAACACTGAATCCCATCCGAAATTCACTTGAATGGGAGGAGCAAAAAATTACAGTCAGCCCGGGCTCAAGCCCAATCCCGACCCCACCCGACCCGACCCGGGCCTGACTGGTTGGCTTGGGTCGGGTCGGGGATTTTCTGAAGCCCAAGCCCGCCCGCCCGACCCAAGCCCGGGCTTTCAGGCCCGACCCGACCCGCACATCACTAGTGATAGCCATCCGAGTCGGGCTGGCGATTCATGTCAGAAGCTAGTAGGAACAGCCGTCGAAGAAGTAGCGCGACGCCTGCGAGGTCGATTTTCCCGTGGCAGGAGCAAGGGTTAATGCAGAACTGGAGGCCTTGGGTGCATCTGGATGGGAGCTGCCTTGAGAGCTGTGGAGGCACAGCTTCTGAACACAGCCTTGCGTTCTTGGCAACTACCGGCAAGCACGACTGCACGAGAAGAAAGCGAAGGACTTTCCTTTGCCCTGTAGTGGTGTATGGATAAGCCAAGAGGAAAGGATATTGACGGAAGCTGGCGAACTCAAGGCATTTAAGTGAATATAGGACGAACCTTTGAAACGGCAAAGAAAATACGAGCCAATGGAACCCAGACCGAAAATATCGTAATCTGGGACGCGCAAGAATGAGCCGCAAGAACGAAACAAAGAAGAAGATACTGTACTATTACATTCAATTCAACCGTCACGCATCACTCTCCCCTTGGTCGATGGCGAAAATTGGTCGTTTGTCACGTGTCACCCGCCGGTGGTCGAAATCGCGTCTGCAACGCGTAAAATTGTGTGTTTTTTTTTTTTGTTCCGGTGGTCGAATCGTTAATTTGGGTCACGTGTCACCCCCCCTGGTCGAATTGAACGTAATTATACAGTATCTACTTCCTGGGGTGCTGATTTTTATGTGCATTCCCCCTGTATTCCACTGGGAGGTGTGACAAAGAAACGAGGAGGTATCCTTGCCAATTTTTGGTTTGGCTCGGCGTAGGGTAATATGGGCTTGATCAAATCTGGCACATGTATATCGCAACTGTCCGTGATTACGAGTAGGAGAGTCCCGGCAAGTGAGGACCCTCGAATGTGAACCCCACGCCGCTCAGGCGGGGAACTGCCTCGAGACACGCACACAATAAAATTGCTTCCGCAAACAAGGAGCGGAGTTCATACAGTGGCGCTATAATGTTCTGCACGTCCTTTTTTTGGCTCATTTCCGCGCCGAATGCCTTCCAGTAAAATTTGAGCATGAAGTATTCACAATTCGAAGCAGTTTTACACAGTCTAAGCCGTACCTTCCTTGCATGGTTCTCCCAGGATAAAAAGAATTGGTGTTTTGCGGACAATGCCTTTTTGAATTCACCTTCAGCACAAAAACTTTGATACTGGGCTGAAAGTACTTGAAAATAATCCTTTTTCAAATTTTAGTTGACCAGAATCGATGGGGTTTTGAGCTGAGAATGTGAGGCATAAGTGGGCAATTTTTAGCATTTTCGAGACAAAATGGCCAAAATACCAACTTGAACACACCGTTGTGAGCCCAAATCCCAATCAATTCATGTGAACCAAAATATCACGTAGGTCCATTTTCAGACTAATTTCATGCTATGCAGACCATTTTTCGGTATATGACAAAACCACAGACTGGGTTTTCAGAAATAACTCAAATATTTTATTGTGAGCCATCTGACCAGGGAAGGTATGGGTTAAACTGTTCAAAACCTCCTAAAACTACTCTATGTTCATGCTAGTATTGTGTTTGAAGTCATTTGGCATTGAAATGAGCTCAAACGAGCGCGTGCAGAACATTATAGCACCACTGTGAGAGTTGCAGTGGAGGGTTGGCGGTGCAGGGTGCTGTATTTTTATCAGGCAGTACATCCCCCTTGATTTTAGACTGGTGAATCGCGAGATGTCAAAGTGATGGGAAATCACTGAGCAATCTTTTTGAACATTGAATGACTAGAATTCGGTTTCAGCCGAGAAGGCAAGCCATGATCTACGCCGCGAGGATAGTTTAGCCTTAAAATTTTTGTAGCCTGAGCAGCAGCAGCAGCAGCCTGAGCTTGGGCTGACCTGAAGTCGCCTCAAAAAGAACGAACTTCGAATGGGCTGAAAGATCATTCTTGAACAGTAAAAACTAAAAAGGGAATGGATGGTGCGGATCGGTGCAATTCAAGCGCTGGATGAACTCGGCCGCGAGTGATGGTGCGATCATATTGCCTGACGGAATATTAATAAAGCCATATGATCCGGGTACACCCGGACATCGCCGTAACCCTCACCCGCAGTGGCAACTTTTTCCAGGCTTCTCCTCTGCCTTCACGACGAATCTCGCCATAGACTCTCTGCCCGCTAAACGGTGATAAGCCGGCCCTGTGACCAGTGGTGAAATCTTTTGATTTTGCTGTTCAATCAGGTGCTTCATATAGGATAATGGCTATATCACTCGCTATGAGCTAGGATGAGGTCCAAGTTGCTAGCTAAGGATGAAAGCATGTGCAAGTAGCTCTATTACTTACTTGGGGATGACAGCCACCACAATGGGTCAGATTTGCCAAGTCAAGTACTAAGTCTATTAGCTAAAGGTGTTCTTACCATCCTTAACCAAGGGATTGGGAACGGCCCGCATGTATCCTATCAAGGACACACCAATGCACTCCATTCAGACTATGGGACTTACCAGGGGCATGTACGAGGGACCGAATAAGGTTGCGGGACGGTTCTAGATAATAGAACCGTGCGTGGCCCAATAATCCGAACAATCCCGAAGATCCGATGGTGCCGATCACGGAGATCACCGATCTGAGCACAGAACAGAGATCCAATGTCGGAGATAGTACCGAGCCCTTGGCCTGTGATGCCAGGACTCGCTTTGACCAGGGCTGAAGGGTTGACTAATTGGGCAACTTCAGGGCTGATGGACCAGGGCTCGGTGGAGCTGGCACATGGATTGATTGCCCAGGGCACATACGTGCTATGGCGCAATTCCCTTCTCAATCTCCCAGATTATATACCAAAATATACCATTTAATCGGAGCTAATTACCAACAGGGTTATTTCTTGAGCTAATACTGCTCATCACCCTGATATATCTGTGTTCCGTTTATTCGTTTGTACTAAAAGTCGGTTTCAGAATCATTTCCTTATTTAGAACGTCAGTTAGTATAAATACCCGTAGAAAACAGAGGGAACGCCAGTAGATCCTACCCTTCCTCTTCGGTGAGCATGAGCGTGAGCTTGAGCACACAGGGGACGTCTAGCATCTATTCGGAACACCTTCAGAAAGCTTATAAAAGTTTCCTTTTGTTGTTTCTGTTACAATATATAAAGTGTTGGATATTTGTGGAGTGATATAAGACAGGACAGGACCAGACCAGACCAGACCAGACCAGACAGGACAGGACAGGACAGGCCTCGTATCGTTAAAAATCACATAAACATTTGAAGGTGCTTGGCTTTGTGCAGTAGTCAACCTACCAAACTCTAGCTGATACATTGGTTGTCGGAAATACATCGTTGGAATAAAACTCTCGATCTACGGATCACCCCTTGGGCTTCGTTCCAAGTCTTGCACATAAAACCCAACTTTCCTTACCCTCTAAGGTCGTGTAAAGCGCCTAGAACGGTTCTGATCGTCTCGAAGTCACCTTTAGCTATAAGCTACTGCACTTGCCTGTAAAACCCAAATTGCCACTGCCTAATACCTGGTAGGAACCCCGAACCTCGCACGCTCGATAGTTGGATTTGTTGGTTGTTGTTGGTGTTGTTGGTTGTTCACTTAAGTGTTCATCTTGTACATTTAATTTCACCAGTGGTTCTATAGTCAGCGTTTCAACGGCCTCGCACTGAACCAGACTCCACAGATGTACCCGTCACTCGCTCGAAGATCTGGTACTCGGATGGCAGCGTAGTCCTGCAAGCAGAAACAGTACAACTCCGCGTTCACACGAGTATCCTGGCAAAGGCTTCCACTGTCTTCAGAGATATGTTTGAGGTCGTGCAAGCACCCACCGATGTTCATTCTCAGGTCGAGGGATTCCCCTCGTGCACTTGTAAGACGATGATGCACGGGAGGTGGAACTGGTGCTCGAGGCCCTCTACGATCGGTATGTCGAGGTCACGGCAAAGGGATCGTAGTGCTAACTCGGATCAAGAAACTTTTATAAAGAGAAGGCACTGCCTTTTCCCCAAGTCGCGGCCATGTGGAGCATAGGCAAAAAATACGGATTTGAAGAACTGCACGCCGACGCTCTCCGTCGTCTGGAATGCACGAAATTGTTCGACTACCGGGCGCGGTATCACTCTCAGTCGGGCGGACTCAAGATGTTAATTTCGCAATACCCGGACGCCACTTCGACGTCATCGATTTAGCGAGAGCTACGGTGTTGGATTCCATCCCCCCTGCCGCCTTTTATCGAGTCTGTTCTGCATATTTAACCGCCCGCGTCACCCACGAGTTCATTTTATCCGGCCGCCCGGGGGCAGCTAGCCTCTTGGTACAGCTCTCCGATGCTGACGAGGCTCAAGAGCTCCCGGCGATTTTCGGGCTCCCATCCCGGGCGGATATCAGGAAGGAAAGAGCTGGGCAAGTTTTTCCTCCCCCCGTCGAATGGCATACTTACTTCCACAGCAGGTGAATTATCGCTACACTGTCGCGCTGGCGCATGCAAATACCTTTTCTTACATGTGTGTTCTATTGTACAATTGCGCCTCGACTAATCCTGTACATACTGTCAACGATAATTCCCAACCACTCCTGGTTTGCTTCGAGACTGCACCCGGAGTAGATGTCTGCGTCACATGCGACAGCAACCACAGGACAACCAGCGCTCGTGTATGGAAAATCATCCGCGATGTTGCGCAAGCCTCTCTGTCCAGTATACGAGGAATTAAAGATTGCTGATTGCACTCCAGGCGCCGGGTGGTCGCTGCTTGAAATTGAATATACAAATGCACAGATGTGTTGAGGGTGTGATGATCAAAAGCATACGTCTTCGGACCACCAGCTTTCTCGGTCCTCGCGCCAAAGCAAGGATCCACGCACAGGGAGTGAGTTTCCCAACGCGGCCTGCTGTATAATAATGCCAAGGTAGCGGACAGGCAAATACGGTTGCCCCACGTGGTGTGATGGTCACAATGCCCCTTTTCGGACAAGCCATCTTCGCACCTTGTTTTCACCACTTTTTGGTAACTTATGAAAAATCGGCCAAAGTACAATTGTGTGTATATATCTTGCATGTATTCATGATTTTTTTCGAGAGCTTTGGTGCAAAATTGAAGGACTAGTTCTCATTATATGATTAAATATGCTATCAAACAGGATTTGCATTGCCTCCCCGCATGATTCCAGCTGCCACCATGTCCTTCAAAAAATCTGGAGGAAGGACACAATGTCCCTTGTACTTTCTGGCAGCCCAAGCATCCTGTGAACCATCAAGTCCGTGGTGGTATGCGTCAGCAAAACGGTGAGCACGGAGAACCAACCGGCACATTGATTCGAGCGGAACCTCGTCAAGCGCACTAAGTGTGTTCCGCTCGAGGGCATCTTCCCGCGATGAATCGGGTTTCAGCCAATAAATTCGCTTGGCATAGCCCCAGACCATCTCGATGGGATTAAGTTCGCAATGCAACTTCGGCAGAAAAAGAACAGTGCAGTTGTGTTCGGTACAAGTATCCTCGAGACAGGATGTGACCGCTGCGAAGTCCGGCTGGTTGAACAGCATATGCCGCATGCAACAGGTTGTTGAATGTGGATCAGCACATTTAAAACCCTTGCATTCGGCATTCTTCTTCCGGAGTTCTGCCTCGGAGATATCACCGAGATCACCTTTTTTCCGCCGTTCTTCGAGCAGTATTTCCGTGCCCTTGAATTTCCCTGCATGCTTGGCAGCCTGCCGGGGGAAGTATAGCTCCTGTGCCATTCCATCGGCAAAGTGTGCGCCCGTCATCTAGATATTCTCCTTCAACAAGTTGCCGTGATCATCGTACATCAGCGAGCCATCGTCATTTCGCTTGTTCACGGGAACAAGAAAATTGGGGTCTGGATTCTTGCTCTTACCCCCTTTCCGCATCCCAGATATAGATTTTGGCATGGCTCAAGCTGAAAGTGCTCCAGGGCTGCGCTTGCGGTGAGTTGTCGCATTGTCATAGATGAAGACGTGATCAAACTCCGGCCATCTCTCGTTGACAGTGGTGCATGCCGCAATGGCCTGCTCCTCTATATCTGCAGCTGAAAAGTACCCATCCCGGTTCTTCCCAGGTCGCATGGAGCGCCGGGCGATTGGACGGCCGTCTCGAGTACGAAGCCAGCCAAAATCTGCGGAAAAATAATCGGCAGCCATGTAAGATGCACCATCACCCTTTTTGTATGGGATTGCATTGGCATCTTTGTGGTACCAGGATTTGCGGCGACGATCATGAGCATAAAAAATGCTTTCACCATGATACCAGATCACTGTTCGTCGAACTCCAGGAGGAAGACTGGGTGTGGTAACAGACCCATCGGCGTCGAATATGCAGGAGTGATCCTGAAAGCCTTTGAGACTCGGGAGGTAAACCTCTTCTCTGTAATACATGACATCGTCGCGTTCATGACCGTCCGAGTGTTGGCCTTTCTTCTCCGCCGTGAAACTGAAAATAAGTTAGCCGGGGACTCGGGGAAATGAGCTGACACGCCCGGACAGCTGCTCACCGGTAGCCGAGATCATTGAGATACCTCCGAGCTGTGCAAACACTGATCTTTTTATCGAGACCGTGCTTGTCCATAACATCCTCTCGGGACAGGTAATCGACGAGCTTGTCAGCTGTGATGAATTTCCCCAGTTCTTGGAGATGTTCACAGATATCATTGGCTAAATCTTCGTCTGCTAGCATTGATTTCTTCTATGTTCCATACGGATTGATAGGCAGCACTTTGCGAGAAGTGATGTACTCCCGGCGAAGGTTGGCAAAGCGACGGGCACAGTATACATCTCGGCCAGCTGCAATGGCGGCTTGGCGTGCAGAAAGGGCCCATTTTCCGTAAGTGACTGAGTTTGGATTTGAGTACTGCGCGAGATGGCTGCGGATGCCTTCCATTCGCACACGAACCCAGGGACTCAGGTCCGGTGGAATATAGCCGCCAGATTTACCTCGACTTGGGCCTCGAAGTACGAGCTCAATGTCTATCAAGGCAGCTTTGGCCGAGGTGATATCGGGTGCAGCGGCAAGAGCTTGCTTGTTCCCGAGGGCGGCCATTTTTTCAACAAATGTTTTAGGTGGGGCTGGACGAGGGTATCCATCTCCACTGAAAGTGCCGGCATCAGGAACACAGAGTTCATCCAGTTCTGGAGGAACAATCTCGTCGTCCAGATCATCATTCTCATCACACTCGGCTAGTATGGACGGCGCGTGCGGGGTCGGAAATGTATGGATAGATGTGTGATCATCATCGCTGTCAGGGGGGTGACACTCAGTATTATTGGCAGTGAATAATTTGCCCTTGAATCCGAAAGCTATGGGTGCACCCGTCGGAGATTCCGGCGTGGATCCTTGATGGAATTTACTCCAATATTGTCCAGCAGGATTTGTATCTTCACGGAAAACATCTTCATTTTCTTTATCTGCACTGGGTTCTGGTTCATGTATAGAGCTTGAAGTGGTAGACTTGAGAGATTAGGAGTCAATTGTGGGCGAAAGACAAAGGAAGATCTTACATGATGATTGTCGGGATCATCGTGGCGGTGCTTCTTTTCTGGGCGTGCTTTGACAGGGCTCAACGCGATAGCCGCGACGCGTTTGATGGCCTTCTTTGGTGAGGGCAATCTGCCGTGGAGGAGAGCTACACGGTCCCGTATTTTCTTCTTGGTAGGGGGCATGAGGGAAATATTGAGTGGCGTGCATTTGAAAATTTTCAGGGGCCACCCAAGGACCACCGGTCAAAGAAACTTTGCAACGGTCGCGCCAGATCAGCACACGAGGCACAATTTTTGGGACTAGTCGCTCAATTTTTAAGATTATATTCAACTTAGGCTTTATGTGGCAATATGGGACGAATCCGCAGAGAAGTGCTTTGCCGGATCTTTTACTTTGCCGTTGTGCATTAACTATTGGATTTTCTTTGGATTCTGTTCCCAATATGGCGATGTCACGGCGGATCACGTGGGGCAACCGTATTTGCCTGTCCACTACCTTAAGAATGAAGCTCTGGTCTCGAAAAATCGAGTCTTCGTATTGTATTGTTTCGGGCGGGCTAGAACCACCGAATCTCCCCGACCAATGCCGAGGTTTACATCGCACTTGCGTATGTACCGCACAGAGACTTCTTTACCATCTTGTCCAAATTAGCCTGCAAAATCAGAACATGTCAACGGCCGCGCCAGCCGCTCCAACTCCTGCAATTACCTGGATGCAGCGAACAGACTGCCCGCAGCTTCGATAGAGAAACGGAATCAAAAGTCTGCATCTAGTCTAGAAAAAAGGACTCCTCAAACTTATTTATCATGTCTTCGGGTGGGTTCGAGCCACCGACTCTTCGAAAGGCCAGCGCACAGAAGGGGAGCGAGGTTGCATTACTCCACGAAGAATTTCTAGCGCTCTTCTTAGCCCGGAGAAGTGTGAGCGAAATGTAGCGCACCCTCAGTCAACTCCAATTCATCCGCCTGACGGGCTGATAACTCAGAAGGTAAGAACCATTTAACGAGCTTCAAACTTGCCGCGAGCGGACGCATCAATATTCATCCCTCGCATTCAAAACGAATAACGGCGCACGCAGGCCCATGCTACGCTCAAACAAGACAACTCCGAAGCCACTCCGAGCCTATGTCTCGGCCGACTCCTCCAATGCATGAGAAGGCAGCAATATTGATATTGACCGACTCAAGAAGACCTCAGCTGTCGGAGGCAGCTTGAGAGATACTGTATAGCCAAATGACGGAGCGAAAAGGAGGAGGGGAACGGCTTCATTTCTTAGGGTGGATTCAAATCGCCCATCCATAGGCTCCGCGACCATCAGGCTCTGTAGCTCTCCCAAATGCTTTCGATCGTGGCACGCAGAAGATGGCGAGTGTCGCTACTCTACGAATGTAAGGGAAATGGGTATCACAGGGTAAGCGATAACCTTGAATGGATTGGTCTTACTGAATGTAATACCTTTCCGAGAGGGAATATGACTTATATTCGGGTTCAAATACTGGAACCTTCATATAATCAGGCGCACACAAGTTTTCACCAATGAAGTCTTAGATTTAAACCAGAGCTAGCGTCGTAGTTCAAATATGTAAGGCTGCTGTCACAGTGAAGAGAATAGATGAGCGCTGGCGGCCCAGGTTGAGTAGCCACGCTGGCCACCGTCGTGGTACATGATACCGCTATGCTGCTGGTCTGGGACCTGGCGCAGGATCCTTCAACATACAATGCTTCATTCTGAGAGGTATTCCAAAATTTTGACCACGCTCCTCTGATTGCTCTGCAGGAAGATGTCTCAAATCACCCAAATTCGATCTCGCTGGCAGTCGGATTTTTAGGAAGAGCTGTGGGCATCTTGGAATGGAGTCGGGCATTCAAGTACATCTAAATACTTCCCATTGAGTAGCCTGTATCTCAATTTGGCCTATATCGGCTTTTTCCTGAGGTGCAGAGCACTCGGTCAGCTCACGACCCCAATTTTGAGGGTTTCCATCGGTGGGAAGCAGGTATCTTGGTCATTCCTAGACATCATATCTACACCGGAACTACTTCCGATAGTAGATATAGTCTATATCTATAATCATAAGTGCAGGCGACCACTATCTGAATCCTACTTGGCGCAGTGGCCAACTACCGTATTATTTGGTCATGTTGGACTGGCGATCAAAATAAATTCAGGGCAGACTCAAATCCTCGAATATTTCAATGTCCATGTACTCAAACTCTTCACAGGATGCATGCACATATTCTGACATAGTTTAGGCTGGCCCCGCCCCGGGACAAAACGAAGGCGTACACATAAACGCTTAAGTGGCCAACTTCTAGGTAAATAATAGTAGGAAGGGCTCGTAGCAGAGGCTCTCAGAACTGCGCAGCCGTTTGGGCTCGTCGGAGTGGACTAGGTGTGCTAATGGCGAACTTCGCATTTTCGATGATGGCCGGAACTACGTTACCGTACGTCGCCCAATCCTGCAATACGATACCCATCACGCGGAATCACTGATCACTGATCACTGATCAAGTTGCGCCGCTGAGTGATCCCCGATCTGGGTCCACATCTCGCTCACTCGTCGATCCCGTCCTCAATCTCGGATGCCTCCCCGAAATCGTCAGAGCGCATTATTATTCGGGAATCTTCCGCCAACCGTCTGCAGCACCCCTTGTCCTTGGATCTGCTACGGTAAGCGTGATTATGGGCTTCGACTAATGCGGCGTCATCCGCTCAGCCGTGAAGAAGTGGTGATGTTCACCCATATAAATACGAGGGAGCAGCGGTCGATACTTCACGATGGCCACGACGTACAGCGCCTGGGTTGCCACCCGGAAAGGCCTCCCCTCCACCTCCCTCCAGCTCAAAACCTTTCCCATCCCAACTAAACTGCCGAAAGGCCACGTTCTCGTCAGGGTTCAAGCAATCGCACTGAACCCATTGTACGCTCCATTTTTTTTGTTATTCGAAAGACATCTGTGCTCACGGGGTCGGACAGCTGCTACAAGATGATGGCGGGTCTCCCCAACTTCGCCACCGGTCGGCCGCACGTCGCAGAGCGCGACCTGGCGGGGGTCGTCGTCGACCCGAACGGCACGGAGTTCGCGGCGGGGGACGCGGTCTTCGGCACCACCGCGCTCGCGACGCTCGGCGCCCTCGCGGAATACGTCGTCCTCGCGTCATCGTCCCTCGTTCTGCGCCCACCGAACGTCATGCCCGTCGAAGCCGCCGGGCTCGGCATCGTCGTCCTCACGCGAACCAGGCCATCACGGATCTCAAGATCAAGTCCGGTCAGACAGTGTTCATCAACGGCGGGAGCTCCGGCGTCGGGCTGGCTGCGGTCCAGATCGCCAAGTCCCGGGGCTGCCGGGTGGTCGCAACCGCGAGCGGCAGGAACAAGGATTTGCTCCTCAGTTTAGGCGCCGACGAGGTACATTCCATATCGTAAACATTCTATTTCCTCGACCGTTAACATCGTTCGCAGTTCATTGATTACACTCGCACGCCCCTGGTCGCGCAGCTCTCCTCCCGCACCTCCCCCAAATTCGACGGCATCTTCGACGCCGTGGGCCTCACCGACCCCGCGCTGTACCTCAATTGCGGCGCGTACCTGGCACCAGGCGGGCGCTATATCTCTGCGGGCGGCTTCCCCAGCACGCGCAAAGCGCTCGGCGGGATGCTAAGGCAGGTCATCGAAGGCAACTTCCGGCCGACGTGGCTCGGCGGCATCGCGCCGAAATACATGTTCGTCCCTCGCTGCAAATGATTGGCCGCGCATCTGAGGCTGCATAGAATCGTCACATGTCCGCTGGGGAAGATCGACCTCGAGGCGGTGCGCGCGCTGGTGGCGAAAGGTACGCGTTTCAGTGATCCAACAACCCCGTATTTGGGTTTCTCATTGGTATTGCGCAGGCGCTGTGAAGCCCATCGTGGACTCGGTGTTCTCGTTCGACCGCGAGGGAGTTATGGCGGCGTACGAGAAGCTCATGACCAATCATGCGGTGGGGAAGGTGGTTATTGAGGTCGGGGGCAGCATCTAGGCCTATTGGGCGTAATTCATATCGTTGGTCTGAGTTAACATTGTTGGTCTAATTAATATCGTCCTCCGGGCTCTTCCATTTATCCAGCATCCTATTGTCAATGTTTGTACCCTCCGCTGAACAAACGAGCGCGCTGCGTCCACCTGATGCCGGTCTCGGCCAGACTGTAGGGGTGAGATAAAAACAGGATGTTCGGCCTTCGGCCTTCCTATGTCTCCCGGTGGATTCGAACCACTAACTCTCCAAAAAAAAAATGGCATGAGGTGGGTACCCGACGAGGACGTCCTTGCTCCTTCATCGACCTAGATAGGCGGGCGAAAGTTCGAACGCGCTAGTAGAAGGCCAATTCAAGCGGTCAGACCTCTGGCATCTCCGCGAAAAGATTCGTCGCCGTACTAGCTTCGATTCAGCAGCTTCAATCCTCGTCTCTCATGCCCAAACAGAACTCTCGCTATAGAAGGAGCTTGACTTGCTTGACGGCTGCCCGAGACACGTACATGTTCAAAGCCAGTGATCAACACGCGCCTCCAAAACACGAGTTCAAACCATCGAGCCTTCAAAACATCAGTGCCATCCGGGCCTTCGTGATTCAAAAGCTGCTCCAAGTGTGTTTGAACTGTTTTTTTTTTCTTCACATTTTTGAACCCGAATGGTTCGGCTGTTCGGCTTGTCGGCATCGGTAGAATGACGGAGAATGGGACGTATGAATACCGAGCATGAGAGAAACTATCCTTTCTGTACATCCGTTAGAGACCTCTGCCTTATTCGGGCTCAACAATTCCTGAATCCATCTCCAACGCCCTTCAGGAAGTCGGCATTGGCCGGAACTCACGCGGCATATCGGCAATGCTCGTGGCATTAGATCAAACAGAGCCGGAACATGGCCGAATACGGCCGAACCGGGCCGTGGCCCTACAGCTGCACGGCATGGCACGCAAATTCAACAGAGAGGCATCTGCTTATAATACGAGTAATGCAGAGCACACTATAGAAAGACGCGAGCTGCATTCTCCACGAAGTGCTCTCGTCGGAACTTGAAGCACTGGCAGTAAAGGAGCGTAGGCTCAGTCGACCCAGATGTGTGACGATCTAAATAACGACCACGAGAAAATCAGAACAGGATCTTCGCTCTGCTACGAATTCAAGTAGGTTGCGGTATACGGTTAAATAATCTTCTGGGATAAGAGCATGGATTTAGTAATGAGAAAACAAGGAGTCCATGGCTATCTATCAGCTTCGATGAAGACAGAGTTATTATTCGCCCAGTAGCCAGTTTAGAGGCTTTGATCGGCTTGACGATCAACGGCAGTCCAGACCCCTTCCCGGCCTCAGCCAGGACACTCGGTCGCTGAATCAAGCCTACATTGACCCGCACGATTCCACCCTCCGGCACCGCAGGCTCGAATTCGAACGCACGGACAAGCGTGAACAGGAGGGCCTTCAATCTGATGATCGCGTCAAGTTGGATGGTAGCGAGGATCAACAGCACAGCACATACTCGACCAGGGCGAAGCGGAAGCCAATGCAGTGCTGGTGCCCCGCGAAGAACGTGAAGAGGTGGGCCCAGACGCCGGGGATTGCGCTAGCCGCATCGGGTACGTTGTTCCACCGCTCGGGTCTGAGCAGCGCTCGTCAGTGAGCCAGCCCTCGATCTGCGTAGCAATACGCACTTGAACTCGGCCGCATCTGCTCCCCAGATTTCTGGGTCGGTGTTGACCGCCAAAATCGGGATGTGAATCATCTGGCCCTTGCGCATGCTGAGCGAGGAGGGGTGAGAGTTGGTACGTCATGAGAGTCAGGGAGCGTACGGGAGGCTATCATGGGAGATTCCCTCCTTGTCAATGTACGGCTGGGCGAGGGGAAGCACGTCGTCTTCCATAGCCATGCGTTGCGTGAACAGCGCGGGTGCATGCACCCGCATGGTCTCCCTCACTACCTGCTCACCCTATCAGTCCAAGTTCGAATACCAGGAACCGACGCACCATTTCGAGGTACGGAAGGGAGTTGAGCTCGTCCATCGTTGGATTGTCGGTCTGCATCGTCAGAAGTTCGTCGCGGAGTTTCTTCTGAGCCGCGATGTTGAGGGACAGCGCATGCAACGCCCACGACGCTGCGGAACTAACGCAAGGTGCCAAGGCCTCAGGAACGATATAGATTGTGAAATATAGGAATTACCTCGTGGTTTCGTGGCCCGCAAAAAAAAAGGTGGGGATCTCTATGAGGTGCCGTGAGGACCGGCAACGCTGTAGAAAACATCGATCCTCACGCGCAAGAACTTCGGTATCAGTCAACCGCTGACTTTCCGGAATGTCCTTTGCCATGTTGGATTTGAGGAGCATAGCCAACAGGTCCCGACTTCCGCTGAGGGGTTTCTCGTCCGCAGCCGCTGCCGTCGCAGTGGCCTTGCTTTCCGACACAATACCCCGGGCAATGGATTCCATCTTTGTGCGGGCAGCCAGCAGGATTTGACTTCCTGGCACAGGCTGCGTGGATAAAGAACGATCAGCTCTAGGAGATGACTCATCGTTCTCATCCGTACCAAGAGTTTAAGGATCGGCATAAGCGCCTGCAAGAGGCGGAATGCCGCGTAGTGGGTGGCGTGCGGAGAATGGACGAGCTCAGTCAATACTTGTTCAAGCTCGTTCGTTTGCGCTTTTTCCTGGAGAGCATCGAACTGGTAGTTGAAACCTAGAGCCATAAATCAACCCCCGTTAGACTTTCGCCCTATAGCGGAGGAGATAAGATCTCGCACCAGCCTCGCCGATGACATCCAAGGTCATGCGTCTGAACCAGCTGAGAACATCGATACGGGATCCTATCTTCCCTTGGGCGACCTGGGCAGCCCAGATATCACGCAGCTATACAGGGGGTCCGGTCAGTTTCGAACGATAGATCAGACGAGCTATAATTTATGTATACCTGCGTGGCCTTCCGGACAAACACGTCCGTGACGAGGCGGATTTGGGCAGTATTGAAAGCAGGATTCTAAGGTGACATCAAACCATTGCCTTTCAAATATCCTGCGTAGAACTTGCCATGATTCGTCGCTATGTTGTGATGAGTACCTCGAAGGACATTCACGAGCTTGAGGGCAACTTACGTGGCGTTTATGTTCGTCCTGTTCGACCGCCAGGACACCTGGCAAATAGATAGTAATCTCTCATGACTCTGAGGACAGGATTCGGCATACCTCGACCCACCACGCGCATAAAGATGTCACGGTTAGCTGGTGCCCTCTGGTACACGGAGCTCTTGGACACGATGTGGTTTAGGGCTTTGATGTCGGACGTATGCAGCTCATTGATCTATCAGTAACGTCGTTAAAAACGTGTCGCATGGAAAACTCGACTCGTACACTGAGAACCCCTTTGAACAGGAAGTTTCGGCCAAACTCATTTCGCCATTCACAAACCAATTGGGGATTATTCTTGAGAACAGTTTCAGTCAGAATTTCTGCGGCGGGTATGAAAGATTACCGCCATCTGCTTAAAATTTCCGAAGAATAGGCTGGGATTCTTGGGCCCTGCCATGTCGCGGAGTGGCGACGTCAGGTCCCGGTATAAGATTTGCAGAACATGGAAGAGGCCGTAGCAGACAAGTGTGACGCCAACGGGAATAAGTATCTGTGAAATCATGCTTCAGTTGTTCTGACCCGATAGCCACAGAGCGCCAGCTTTATAAGAGAAGCCCCGAGTGGCTCTCGTCGCGTCATTGAGTCCACAAGACACAGGAGATTGCGCGCAGCACGGGCGAGAGGAAGCGTGCCGGCAATTCCAGTCAGAGGGCATGACAATAACGAGAAGATCACCTGCAGGTCAGGTCTGACGCACGAAAGTAAGGCAGACGATGTAGCGTTAAATTTAGTCTCCACGTCGATGGCGACACCCGAGGATGACCCAGACAGAACGTATCGGGAGGGTTAAGACAAGCT
Source organism: Mycena rosella (assembly GCA_029378255.1). Lineage (NCBI taxonomy): Eukaryota > Fungi > Basidiomycota > Agaricomycetes > Agaricales > Mycenaceae > Mycena > Mycena rosella. The sequence goes on along the minus strand of JARKIE010000224.1, from coordinate 88,022 downwards.
GAGTCATACCTTTTTACCTGCAAGCTTTGCACTATAGGCGGTGCCCATCCCCACTGAATGGTAATCTGTGACATAGGCCGTCAGGTTTTAGCGATGTCCAAGCTCGGCGGTCAACGGGGGACGGCCGGATGATCTAGATAGTGGTCCTGGTTAGACAGGCTATGTATTTTATGACCACGCACCTCGACCGTTATAGCACTTCTTCTGCGGCGGTTGCGGGATCTTAGTCAGCAGAAGGAGGCGACCACGCATGCGATGATCGCGCGGCAAAACTTTATAAATCCGGCATAAAATCGCCTTCGTAAGAAGTGCAAACCGACTGCGGAATCCGGGAACAGTGGTCCGGTGGACTGATTTGGTCACCAGCATTTCGTTCTTGGCCGTGTCCGTCGGTGCACCCGAATCAAAGCGGGGTGGATCTTGATAAGGTGCATTTTCTCGCAGCACCGGTGACTCCAAGGTTTGGGAAAGTGGCATGATGGCGAAAGGCAAGGAGGTTTCGGAGACTGACCCGATCGGGTTCCCGGACACGGTGATCCGATCAATGATTACATGAAATAACTCCTTGTGCCAACCTTGTGCTGAACGGCAGCTGAATAGACGTGTTCATTCTCATCGCAGAGAGCCCGGACGCAATCGACACGCATGTCCGGGAATTATAACCCCCCTCCGGTAGGAAAACCGAAAAACCAAGCCCTAGTCCTAGTCTGTGAATTCGAACCACCGGAGGCTCTACCTGAGAACTGGGTCGGAGGGGGCTGCATACCCAATGAAAAATTCCTCCCTCTGGTTGTCCCCTGAATATATGGGCACCCGGGACGCGCCGGAACCGGACACGTTAAACGGAGTCCCAGAAACATCCAGCGGGTTCAACCAATGCCGATCAACCCATCATTTCGCGTCCAAATTTGGTCCAAACCTTCGTCAGACATCCTATTCCTTCCCCCGAGGTCAATCCACTGTAAGTTTTCCATGTAGATCCAGCCAGTCAACTACCTGGTGTGGTCAACCACCCAGTCGGCAATAGCAGATCGAGCATCATGCAGGTCCGATGTTGCTCGACCCTTTCGCACCTTGAAAGCGTTACCCGTCTAGCGAGGGGCTAACTAGAGATGTCAAGTTTTCGTGGAGTAATATAGCTCACTCCCTGTGTCTGATGGAAAATTGAGTCGTCCACTGAGGAAGAGTCGGTGGTTCGAACCCACCCGAAGACATTGCGTGGGCTGGGTTGCATCCTCATTTAATTTTGCGCGCTTGTGCGGCAGTGCCAAGTGTTTCAAATTGCTTTAGTTTAGCAGCAAGTTAGATTGTTCCTTGGCGTCCCCTGGCGGCGCCAGGATACGCCCGCATCGAAGTACGGCAAAGCAAGCCAAGTTGAAGTGTGGCGCCCTTGCTGAATTCAACTACTGGGACATCGCTAGTTTGATCTCCGTGTGACTAACTATATTATTCGACAAAGGCTATGCTTCACTGTGCGTATGAATAATGACGGAGAAGAGAACAAGGTCCGCAGCGGCGACCCAGGTTGAAAATAATCGCATGATATCCCGGTGCAGCTGGGATGCCGAACGTCGGCGTATCCGTTTACAACTTCGGTTTCTCCAACGACATACTTTCCCTTCCTCCTTCTACATCCCGCACCCTCCGTTTAACGGTCTACCCCGCTCGTCCGTCTTCATATTATCTATATGGCAACTATGTCAATTATGTCAAGTGTGGCAAGTTGTTGAACTGTTGCTCGACCGGCTTCGGCGACTCGGATGCTGTAGGACACGGTTTTTCCATTCTCGGTACCTGAATTCAGCGTCGCTGCGAGACGAAAGATGAAGGGGCAATTTTTCATCTTCTGAGGTGATATGTCCCCGGTGCTGCGCGCCGGGATCATCGTCTGATGATTATTGTTATCCCTGGCCTTCAGAGTGTCTGTGTTGAGTGCTCTGCGAGGCGCTTCATGTCTCATCGAATATTTCACTGGCACACTTATGGATGGAATTCGGCTCCGGTCCAGTCCCTTCTTAATCATATGCATATTCAAGCACTATCTTACAAGGAAAGATGAATCAATTTTCCAGATATTGTAGTTGCAAGTGTCGAGAGTTAGCGGAATTTCGGTTAGTATAACAGAAATTGTTGAGAGGTTCGAGAATCCTTATACAATAACAATTGCCTTGAATCCTTACTCCTGAGTGACCTGCCAAACTACGGTAAATCCTCATAGAATATGTGCGCAGCGCGGAGCTTGCTACATTTAAGACAGCTTCCAAGTACTTGAATAAGCGAGTGCGCGTCAGTCAAGTATTGGGCAGTTGAGCGGTCTCGGCAGTATACCACGTGCCGAAAGTTAGTTCACACAAAGAGAGTTTGTATTCAAGATAAGATACCCTCTTCTGAGGGGATCCTCAGCTATATAAGCTACTCACTGAGTCACTATTACGGAGCCCATTTATGACTTGGGTTGCCGACCCGTCGGTTCAACCGGGCCGAAGTCGATAAATGGTCAAGTCAACATGTTCCCAGAACAACAACTGTATTCGGAGAAACCTGGGAGACACACACGGGATCATTACAGGTTTTAATCGTAAAAGATCGTGATCGTAAGGTCATGAAGATAATGGGCAGCATAAAAGATGAAAAGGGAAGGAGGAGAGTAAGTCGCGTGCCAGCTGGTAAGTATCCATAACAGCAGGGTGGAAGACATACATTCAAATTGAGACATGTATTTTGGGCCAGTTTGGCCCAGGGGATGGGATGCTGTGCTTGTTGCCGATGGTCAGAACACAGGTTCCGTGTACTGTGCCGTCTCCACCTCCTTCTACACATGACTCGCGGTGCTCGAATCGCTGGACAGCCAGGGTGAGCTCAGTTCGATGGTGGTCTTAGTTATGTCCCGGGGTTTGCTCGTCGCCGTGGTGCTGTCCTGCCCGGTGCTTGAGTGCGCCTGGCGAATGCTCCTCCGAGAGTTGATCGTCCACATCGCGGAGATCGCGTACAATTTGGGCAACATGTTGTTGGAGATTAGGGCGAGCATTACGTAGGCGTTCGGAGTAGTGCGATCCCAGGCTACCGTACCAACAAGGGTGATTAGGTCGGATACAGCGGCTGGTGCCGCTGACTGAGAACGAGACCTGTTAAGGAGGGGAACGGGGGCGGGGGGATATAGAGATATGTACCTGGAATGTCAATTTCGTGATCGAGTTCAACATGCCCGCGGTTTCTGGCGACGCATGCTTGGAGTGGTACTGGTAAAGACAGTAGTCGTTAGTTGTCACTGTACATGGAATGGGTTGTGTGGCGCACCAACAGAAAATAAATGATGCTACCGCTGAGCAGAACGTCTCCGGCGAGGGCCGTTCCCGTATGAATCTCGACTAAAAGGATCACGTTAAAACACATCCGAAGGTTTCCGCTGCTTCTTTACTCCATGTAACGTTCTTCATCTGGCCCGCGAATGTGAATACACACTGAACAAATATTAGCCTTGATATCTAGAATTCAGCACAAACACACCGATACGATCGCGGCTACCAAGGCAAAGACAAAGAGCGCAACAACTAAGCCGACAATGTAGACGTTCTTCGATATCCCCTGTATGGGATCAGTATTGGGATGTGGCTTTGCGCAGATAAACTCACCCAAAGACGCCTGCAGAAGAATACTTGGACATAGAACGATATGAGCGCAATGAGAGCAAGGTTGACTTCAGTGAGCCATGAGTCGGTGAACATGCTCAGTGCGGCGTTAAGGTTCATGAAGTACTCGACATTTTGAATCCACAAGATCGCTCTGAACTTTCCCAAAGGATTTCGCAAACAAGCTCAGCGAATGCCGGGGCGAAGTAATGGGAAGACTGACAGTCCGTGTGCGCTCTTTAATGTCGTTATAATAAGGAGGACAAAAACAAAAGCGCGCAGGGCCAGAACATCCTTCCCGTACAGCGTCGTATAATGAGCGATTTGAGCGAATATAATGCCCTGGAGTATTAGGTCGGCACATATAGAGAGATCCTACAATGTTAATCAGCCTGACCCCGCGTAGATTCCTTCAAAGAGATTTACCCAACCACCGAGGAAAAAGGTGGTAAGTGAACGAATCGCAGCCGGTGGAAGAGATGGGGGAGTCGCCATGTCGAGACACCAGACGTCCATTTCTCTTCCCGTTATCTACCCGCGCAGGGATCAGGAGGACTGACCAATGCGTCAATCCGCGGACGCCACTACAGTCTCGTATACAGTCCTTCTCAGCTTCAGGAACCGTTAGTCATGAATGTGGTAAACCGCGGTATGACCGGTCCGTCATGGGTTTCATTTAGCCGGAAATGGCCACAAATTGCCGAGTGTTTCGCATGCAGCGCGTCGTATTTTGAGCGCTCGCACAGACGGAAAATACAGGCATGTGTGACCCTGCACCCGCCGTAACCTGTTGATTGAAAATACTTGCTCGCTGTAAGCACGACTTGGCACCGAACGGCGAATGCTTCACGGTTGCGTGTCTGATTATTTTTATCGGACGCCCCGGGATGCTGTCGCTTCCTTGGCCCGCCGTCTGTGGGTTACCCTTACCTCACGTTCATATCGCTGTTACAACTTACGACACGGGGACCTTAGCAAGAGGCAGGCAATCTTCTTATCAACCACACTAATCAACACACGTGTTTCGGCCAAATCAGGAAGTAGCTCCGGGATGCAGTCGGCATACAGAGGGGGAGAAAATGCATGACACCCGAAAACAAACGAACAAATTAACCGTTCTTTAACGGGATGTCCCTCGATTCTTTGTACGGCTTTGTACCCCATCCCCATCCAGGGTATCTCCTGTCTTTCGACTCTTCCCTCATCCTGCTTCCTCAAGGCACAGTTCGAGCCAGTGTACACTTTCCAATATGCACAGCTTGACCGCAGTTTTTACTTCATCCCCGTCAAGGCTGATATTCAAACCCGCCGCAGATTTGGATGCGTCCGAGGCTCAGAATACCGGCTCAACAACTGCGGGCTGTAGAATTGAGACGGAGGTAATCCAGCAGAGCCCGTTTGGCCCAGGTCTCTTCCACAGGCAACAATTCCCCTCAGTTTTCTCACTTGACCGCGGTTCAAGTGATTTGTTGAACTGCGGCCACGTACATTGCCTCTCGAGTACAAAGAGAGCGCCATCAGCATTCTTTCCTCCGGAATCTCCCTCGCTCTCCCTCCAAATCCAGACCTCATTTCCCTCTCGCTCCGCAAGTCATCTGAGATGGTCTATGAGCTTTGTTCAACCTGTTTCCATGTCTACCGAATTTCCACCACTGGAGCTCGAAGACACCTTAAGCTACTTGCCCGGCTCTTCTCCTGAAGCTTCAATAATTCTCTGGCGACAAAAATCACATCTGGAACAATGGCTCGGGTCTTCTTTTTACATACTGGTGCACCCCTCCATTTGGTTCATTGAATTTGAATCACCGGATGGTAGCCGATATTCTTTCTGCCGGCTTGAACGTGATCAACATCCACCGCAACTTCGAGGTCCGATTATTGTGGACGGTGAGCCACCCGCTTCGACGAACTCGTTTCCCTCCTGAATTGCGTCTCTAGCAGCACCGGTTTTTACCAACTGGCTATCCTGCGGGGCGAGCTGTGACTTCACTCCCTTCTATTTTCCGCTGCCCCAATAAATGTGTCGCAATTCATCGCCACACGCACACTGACATTCACACATGCTTTTTAGGGCAGCCGCGACAACGACTGTACGCGAGGAGGCCCCGTCGGACATAGTAGCCCCCCGCTTAGATACAGGGGCACAGTTCGAATCGATTTCCCTAGGTACTTTAATTAATGTGCCTGATAAGAAGATCACCTGCCTCTTGGACCTTACTGGTCATCACAGCTGATCACCCGCGTTATATCAGGCCCGCGGACACTCGGGTTGAACTCGGTCTGGGATAGGATAAAACAGCGGCCAAAAATGGCCCCAACTCGATCCGCAGAATAGGATAAATTAGTCCGCCTGGGCATGAACTCGGTCCGCCATAGGATAAATCGTGCGGAGCGCGAAAATCTTTTGGGGGCCAGATGCAGCTGGACGTCGGGGAGTTTCTACCGTGGTGGCTCTGAGTCAACGTCGGCGGCGAAAAAAGTGGCCAACTTAGTCCGAAATAGGATAAAACAGCCCCATATTTCATAGAAATCAGCGGTTTTTCTCAGGAAAAGCGGTCCGAGTTCAACCCGAGTATACGCGGGCCTGTTATATCCGTCCTGTAGCCGCTTACAGCGGCTAGAACACGTTAATTGACTTCATCATCACCATCCGTCCTGTCGGCGAGATCAGATCGGGATCAGCGACGGGCATCGGGATTTCGTCTTTCTGTCGTCTGCGTCGATGATAAGTATAAGTATCGAAAGGAGGGTCTGGATGAGAGTAGGACCACTGTGGAACTTAGAAACAGTGAATTTCACGGTGTAGTTGTGTGAATTTCACATTTCACTGCAAAAAGGGAGTGAAAAGGAAAATTCACCTACTCCGTGAAATCTAGGTGAAAGAGTGTCTCAGATAACCCGAAGTACGTGAAAAAATCAATTTCACGCCAAAAGAGTGTGAATCCTGTTTTTCACATAGCCTTCCCGGTCCCCGGAGCAAGGTACATAACTCTGTTCATCAGTACTGGACATCTTATACTACAGACATATGTGCATGCTGCTGCGGAGACACTAAGTGATAAATTAGTTATCTAATGTTACTAGTGTTATGTGGTACTGGGTAAGTTGTTAGTTGGTAGTCAAGTGGGGGGATGGGGGATAGAATGAATCCTGGGGAAACCATTTTTTTCACTTTAACGGCTTGAATTTCACTGTCAAAAACTCAGTGAAAAGATATGGTGAAAAGTTCCATTTTGTTAGTGAAATATTTCACGTATTTCTCACAGTGAAATTCACGGTCAAGGGGCGAAATTCATGACAATTCAGACGTGACATTCCCCTGATCCTGGCAGTGAAAATGTTGGTGAATTTCACGGAGTCTGGGGTCCACAGTGGGACAAGATCTGCATAGATTTTGACGTCTTTTTGGATGCGCAGGACTCGGGCGAGCGCGCACGATTCGACGAACTACGGACAAGACTAGCGCCGGCCCTCGACATCGCGCGCTCCCTCATCGCGCTCAACTTCGCCACCGCCCCGCCGAACGGCCGCCCCGCCGCGCTCCTCCCCCTCCTGCGCACGTGCCGTGCGCTTCGCGCCCGGCTCGGATTTCGACGGGATGATCAAGGGATGATGCCACGCTGAATTATTTCCGTGCTTGAGCCACCATCTTCGCAGCAACGGCGTGCAATTGGGCGCTATAAACGTCCGCGACAGGCTTGAGTACTACTACTAGGTGAGACGTGCCTGGGAGCGGGAAGCAAGGGCGGGTGACAGCAGGTGACGCGTTACGTTCTACATTCTTCCTAATCGGGCCGCTCCGATGAGATCTGGCTCAATCTCTAGCTGTGCCTGACCACCATTTGGTGCGCCCCACTCTGCCTTGAGAGACCTCTCGACGAGCGTCGCCCCGCCACCATGGCGACGACGACGACGATGATGCCCCTGACGACGCACGCACTCCCGCACGCCCAGCGCCGGCGCCTCATGCGCTCGACGCGCAAGCTAGGCTCTGCTGGGTGAGACGCCCCTGCTCGTCGAACGCCGACGACGATGGTACTCACCCCGGGCCACGCGCGCACCGAGTCGACGCGCTCCGGGCGGCTTTTCATGGCGGCGCACGCCCCGCGCTCCTCGTCCATCGCCCTCCCCACCGCGCCCCCCGCTGAGCTAGGGTCTGCCACGGATCGCGTCAACCCGGGTCGACCCGCGGATCTCACCCGCGGATTTTGATCCGGGTCACCGCCACGGATGACGGGTTACCCGTGGCCTCCACCCGTGCGGGTGCGGCTCTCGGGACGGAAATTTACCCAACCCGCGGGTGACCTGCGGGTCTTTCGAACTTTTTATTCATGTTTTTCTACCAGTATCGCCAGGCTGGATCAATGCATTTCTTGCTTAGAATCTCACGCCAAGAACAGAAGATGGCATCAAATGTTACATCTACGCGACTTGCGCGCTCTTCGCGACTCGCGCCTCGCTTCCTCGAGTCTTCGTTGGAGTCTTCGCGTCCAAGGCTATTAAGAACTTAGTTTTTCTTGTTACTGCTTGCACCTCCAGATCTCCAGTAAAGCTCAACGACCAAAATCCACTGTATTCGCAGGAAGCGCTTATCGTTTGCCAGTGATGATAGTCGCCTGACTCGGGGGGTTTTCAAATACTGTACGGATTAGGACAAGACAAGAGAGATAACCTGGATCCGCAGTGCGCAGATAAAAGCAGGTGGATTCCCCAACTTTGACTCGCGACTGCATGTCTCCGAGTATTGCGCACACTCGCGCGGTCTTATCTGCCTCTTCCCGGGTATCCATCCCCTTATTCCTTCCCTGGTTTCTGACTGTAGTGCCTCTTATCTTGTCGCCATTTATTGCCTGGGACCTTTTTTCGAAGCAATTCACGACGGCTCTTGCCCAGGTGAAGCTCACTGATCTGCAAAAGCAAAATCTCGGGGGTGCCGCCGCCCTTTTATATGCGTATGCTGTCTTGATTCAGTTCTTATATCGTAAATATTTTGCTGCTCTGCTCTCGAAAAATACTGATTGATATGTTCAGTCGCCCTACTTGCACGCTGGCAAATTATACCCAACTTCCTTGCTTTTAATCAAGTTCGATGGTTTCAACGGCGGCTGTATCACCGATCACATGCTTCCTTCCTACGTCAAGACCGTCTTCAGAAGCTAATAAATGCGGAGGTGTTTACGATTTTTGTTCTCGGTGCACGGGGAGCATCGGTACCAAGACGTAGGTCACAGTATCATGCATCGAAGACAGCTCTAATACGTTACAGTTGTATCCAAGTACACCACAGTCGCCGACGTACTCCACTCGCTTTACGAAGATGGTACTTGCCGTCGGACTATCGTAAATCCCATATGCTCGCCATGCTGGGTCGTAATCCACAATTGTTATTGGGCTTTATGTCAATGTCCCGGCTTGGCCTCTCATCGCTTTCACATCTCCAGATCCGGGTGCGAGTATCTGGTGGATCGGGATCGGCTCGTAAGACTTTATGTGATTCAGTTTACCGTTCCTGTGATCTAAATACTGTTTAGGTTCCACCCCCTCTCCCCATCCGGCGGGTGGGTCGTCTCATGCACCCGACTCTCCATCGAAAAATACCGAGCGCAAACAAAAAATCGACAGCAAGGTTTCTCGGACGAGGACGAGGAAACCCCAGTAATAGTATCACCCTCAAAGAAACGTCCGAAGCCCGACGCCGATAAAATCGATACCTCGGACAAGGGTGTCTGGAACCAGACAGACGAGGAAATCATCAGTAACAATTCACGTCAAATCTCCAGGCTCTAAAACTGATTCTTGCATATTACAGAGAACAGTCGGAAGACCTGGAAGTCACCCGTTTACGACCATTATACAATTTCGCTTGAACGGACTTGGTCGGGACCAAACCAGAACCAACCCGGCACGCTCACATTCATCTTTACTTGCCGCCACGATCCCATAAATCACAAACCCCAGAAGCGCAAGCGAATGCAAAGCAGCCAGGGAACCGGTAATCTCGGCAAAACGAGCAAGGGGTGCGACGAAAAGCGTGGGGTTACTGGTGACAGCAACAAGAACGCGCAGCAAACTCTCCACGGCTCCGTGTCCCGCTACACCCCTGCCCGCCATCGTGCCCTGGTCGCGCTCCGTTGCGCATCTTCTCATCGCCCATTTAATGCGGTCAGAGACCCTTATTATTTGGAAGAAGTGGAACTTCTGCGACCGGGAACGAAAGTTCCTTCTCCCCGCACGGTTTCTCGTGATATTCACACACTCTACGAGGCGGGTTCCAAAATGGTCAAAGAGTACTTCAAGGTACCGTCGCATCTCCATTCGTATATATATGTCTCAAGCTACTGTTTGTCTAGGACTATCACGGGGCCATCCACGCCGTTATCGACGGTTGGACGGCGCCCTTTGTTGCGTCTTACTTGGGCATTGTAATTATCTGTTTCAGTGCCGGGAAAATTCACCGCGCTATTCTAGAGTTTATAAGGTATTTGGTCTGCTCGATTTCACCTTTCCTCGTTGAACTCTGGTCAGGTTAACTGAACGCCACACGGGTGCATATTTAGCCGAAGTAACCGCTGGATGCTTCAAGCGCTTCGGACTGGACCACCTCGTGGGTTTTTGAGCACACAATTTAACCGGTGCTGATTCCATTTTCACCATAGCTACATACCCTCTGCATGGACAACGCCAGCAACTGCGATTCAACTTCAGATTGTCTTCCTGACCACATTCCGACTTATCGCGGATCTCTGTCTCGAACAAGATGTTTCCCGCATACGGTCAACTTAATTGCGAAGGTCTATAGTTTGCAATGTATACAATGTTCGTATGTTAATATTTCCTCAGGCATTCATTGCGTTCTTCTTCAAGCAGCCGAAGAAGAAGACAGCTGCGAAGGCGGCCACTGGCTCGAAACGGAAACGGAATGACGCCGCTGCCGCCGCCGCCCCAGTCATTGTTCCGGAGGAGGAGCGAGAAGATCCGGTGGTTGCGGAAGTAGCGATTGACGAAGCGGGCATCATGGACGAGGGGAAGGCGGAACACGATGAGGCGACAATCAGATCGATCCACAAGCTGGCTATCTCTCAAGCCGAATCCGAATTCTTCCTCCACATGACGAAGGACGAGGAGACGGACGCCTTGACCCTTTTTCCGAAGGCAAGACTTTTCACATCTTCTGCGAGTGTGTGTTGAACATTAAATTAGGTCGCTGGCTTAGCCCGTCGTGTTCACGACTCCGCCACACTTCAGGAAAAATTTGAGAAGCTGGTTGCCGCTAATTCTGGCTCGGGACAAAAGGTAGCGCTAGATCGGCGAGTTCCGACACGATGGAACTCCGACCTGGCGTGTCTCGCCGCTCACGTCAAGTTCGAAACTCCAGTCAAACAACTGACCTCCGACGGGCTTTCTGAGTACGCGTTGACTCCGGCGCAGTGGAAGCTTGCAAAAGAACTTTGTGAGGTCCTTTCAGTACGTTATTATTTCTCATGCGCTGTCCGGCACCGAGTTCAGCGCATCTGATACATTCTTCGCAGGTATTTGACGATATCACCTTACTCTTCTCACGTGCAGAAGTACCCCTCATCTACGAGGTCATTCCGATGCTTGAGGCGCTTGAAGACCAGCTCACCAACATGCGGGACGACGCAGACTTGCCCACGGTCATACGTATCGCGGCGATTGCTGCATTATTGGTGGTGGGCAAGTATTATGCGCTATCCGACGACACGGAGGTGTATCGCATTGCAATAAGTACGTCCAGACTTTAGTATTATGTGTGCTGCATTGAACATAGCGTGTCAGTAATGTGCCCAGATAAGAAACTAGATTGGTTCAGCAACAATACCGGTTGGCGCCCCGAGGATCGCATTGAGGCTGACCGTGTTATCCGGCATCGCTGGGCCGAGACTTATGCGCCTAAGGGAAGACCGGAAACCACCCCAAATGCCACTCAATCTGCCGCCGCACCCAAGGTACGTGTACATTATAATTCCCCTCCATAAATGCATGCATGCTGAGGTCCGATAGGTCAACAGATGGGCGAGCGCCTCCCGAATTGTCCCGCAAGGAGCGGCTTCCCACCCTCCTGATTCAATTGAAGCCTACCTCGCTGCGCCTGTGGTGTCCAGAAGTGATTTGTCAGAGGCCGAAGGAGGGTACCGAGCAGGTGTACTCCGGTACTGGGAGAATGCAATGTCAACTCGCCCTTGTCTTGCTCGGATGGCCCTGGATTTTCTTTCCGCACCTGGTAAATGATTTATTATCAATTGCATCCGACTTTGGCTGATGATCTTAGCTTCTTCTGTCGACGCCGAGCGCGCGTTCTCTGGTGGCCGTCTGCAGGTGAATCATCTCCAGCATCAAACGAGTTCGCAAACTTTCAAGGCTCGCGTCGCGCTTGGTTCTTGGATTGGGACTCCCTTGATGCCCAGTTCCAGCCAGGCAGCGGCAATTATGGAGAAGAAATTGAATCCGAAAGCACCCGCAGATAAGAAGGGAAAAGGGAAAGCAATAGTTATTGATACTGACTCCGACGAAGCCAACTAGTTACGATTCGTTTATGTAGTGTCCGGCGAGTAAAAAAAAAACCTTGCCACCCGTGGATACCCGCAGGTACCAGCGGATGTATCCGCGGATTGACCCGTATCCGTGCAAGCTACACCCGTGCGGGTACGGGTTTGGCTCTGACAGCAAAGATACCTGCGGATTTCTACCCGGATCTCACCCGGGTGACCCGTGGCAGACCCTAGTGCGAGGAGGGGAAGAGGTCTGAAAAGATGCGATCACTGATGGGACACGTGTGCGCGATTGATCTCGTCGCGTCGACCAGTAAATGAAGCAAAACGTTTGGATTCTCTTGTCGTTGAGATGGGTGGATGAGTCACGACTCACGGGCGTTCTTTTAATATTTAATCAGCTAACAGAAAACTCGAACAAGTGGCGCAACCAGAAGGAGGGCTCAAGGCGAATCTCAGACGAAAGTCCACGACAACAGACGACAGCCAAGAATACAATGGAATTACAGACGGCGTTGGTGAAGAATGCGGGAAAGTTCGACATTAACCAAGAGTCTCCCTGGCTTATGAAAACCACGAAAGGCGTAACAGCCAGAGCGCGTGGCCAAGCAGCGCGGGAGAGTGCGCCCGCAGCCCACACGCGCCGCCCGTCTGGCTCGGGGATGCCGGCGCAGAAAGGAGGTGGAGGGCCTGGTGCTGATACTAGGATGCTTCGCTATGTCTGTGTGGTCGGGTATCAGCGTGGGGAGGACGACAAGGGATACTGGGAATAATGTAAAAAGGACGCCGGGCACGCACACGCAGCGAAATTTGGCAGGGTGTAGTTCGTCTCCGCATACGGCTGCGTCTTGTTTAGCGCGACCCCAATGGGGACGATGTGCTAAGTTTTGTCAGCGCTTTCTCAGATCAAAGAGCGCACGCACATCAAACGCAGCGGTGAGCTTCCGGTAGTCGTAGATCGCCGTCTGCATGGTCACGTTGTTCAGCGGCTGCGTCCGCAGGATCGGGCCGACCTGCAAGTTGGTCTCAGTGTTATTGATGCTGCCGGCTGACTGGATATGGGGAGAATGTAAAATGAAACACACATTGGAGTCAAAATAGCCCTGGACCGCGTCGTTGACCACCATGTTGAGCGACTCGTCGTACCACATGATCGTTGTGAGCCCGAGCTGGGACGAGATGTAGCGAATGCGGTCGTCGACGTCGCCCAGGGGTGGCTACGGAAAAAGGGCAATTATTACGAGACTGGGAGGCGGAGGGAGGATAGCGCACGCACCCGCCAGCAAGTCGGCGTCACCCCCGTTACTAATTTAATCGCCTGAATAGTGTACCACAGCTCGGCAAACGCGCCCTCGTTTGTCGCCGCCGTCATGGCGGGGTTGGACCAGGTGTCTGGGATGTGTTAGGAGGGTCAATCGGGCGACGGAGGGATTCGGGACGCGTGATGCATGTCCAGGGAAGTCGCAGGACAACAACGATACCAGCAGAACGAAAACAGGGATACTCACGCGCACAGATCTCGTGACCGTCAACTACCGCGCGCTGCGCCTCGAGCGGGAACTTCATGACGTTTGAGCCGACGAAGAACATGGCTGAAAAACAGGAGCGTGTTAGCGGGTATGTGGAGAATAATAAAGGGAGAGCATCACGTACTAGCGGTTTGCCCCTGCTCTGCAAGAAAGTTGTAGAGGCGGTTGTGTGAACAGCTGGGGCCGTCCTCAAACGCGTAGCCCACCGTCCGCGACTCGGGGACGCGCCACAAATCCACGCTGAGCCCGGGGACCACCGGGTTAATGCACCTGGCTAAGATCCACCAGCACGCGGTGTCCGTCAGATTGTACGCCTCAAGGGCGGCGAGGAAGTCGCCACCGAGCGTGCCGCGGGGCGCTATATTCGGGATGCCCGGGCTGATACTTTGGAACTTTGCGTGGCCGGCAGCGTCATTTGGGAGGAGGGCGGTGACGTTCTTCCCGATGGCGGGGAAGGATGTGAGGGCATCTGACACGCGCGCGTAGGAGTAGGGCACGCATTCGGCGGTTGGGTCTGCATGTCAGCGTCCTGTGCTCTCAATATATACAGATTCAGAAGGGAGAAGAGACAGACCGTTAATCGCAGCCTCCTCTGCCTCGGTGGTGCGGTTATCGGCCAGAACGCTAGCTACAGGAGAAAGCAGAAGTAGCAAGGCGAAAGTCCCGTGTCGCATGAGGAATGTCCCTTCCACAGTTTCGTATATGAAGGCGATGTCAAGGCGATGTCGATACTGATGGTCGACTGTCGACGTCAGACGGCCACCATAATCACCGGGTGCGGGCCGATGGTTGGCCGATGGTAAAGAAGGATCAGGTTCGGAGCAAGCCTGTCTCCGGGCCGGCGAGCCGGCGAATCTCGGAGAGGCTTGGATCCAAACAGAGGGGTTCCATTTCTTGCCCTCGGAAAATAAACTGAGGGAATTTTGGCAGTCTAACATCCCAGCTGGTAGACATTGAATTGTTTGGAAGGGGAAATGTAACAAAGGGAGAGGCTCTCGTCGTAATTCATGCTAGTCTTGCTGCCATCAATGCCCCGCAAGGCAGAGAGTATTCAGTGCTCAAAGGATAAATTTTTGCACATTCGAACCGGCCATGTTACATCAATGCTATTTAAGTCCATCTTTGCGAGCTCACATTTTTTTCCGGAGCCCTCACTATCGTTCAAACTAAGATTTACCTCCGCGAATTTGAGAGTCACAATGTGACTAACGATTTTGGCGCACACAAAAGTCACGCCGTGACAGAGGACTTCAAACATCAATTTCGCTATTTTTTTCTCTTGCGTTGTATAATGAAGCACAAATATTACGGTTTCTGTTCGGATCGTTTCAAATATGACCTTGTCGGGATTCTGCCTCCTGGAATTACTTCTAACCTACCAAAGCCCACTGAAACTGAGCAAAGATGAAAATACAAAACTTCAAAGAACGATGACTTGAAGGGCCGAGACAATACTTATAATACAGATCTGAGCCTACAGAAGTTTAATTTTGCTTCCAATTAATAAGTTTGGTCAGTTAAAGAGGCCGGTTTGAGCTGTTCCTCGAGTGGCAGGACGCGACGAAGACCCCCCCACTTTCGTCATCTTGGCACAAGCCCCTTCATTTGTTGGACCCCAAATCTGATCCCATCAGCAAACAATAAACGGCTGGCTTGATCCGAACCTAAAGAAGGATAATCAAATGGGCTGCTAGAAGTCTCCACAACCGGCGTTGTCTCCCCGTTGTTGGCGTTTGAAAGTTGAAAGATGTCAGAAATTCTTGCGATGTTATTGCCAGATCCTGTTTCCAAATGCCCTTGGACTCAGAATCCGGTAAGGAACGCAACACACAAGGACAGATACACACCTCATGTAGTCCTATTGTTACCACGGGGGTCGGACCGTGTTTGAATGTTATTACATAATGATCGGAGTTTAAATGGCCATCAAAAAGCTTCGACGATGATTCTCTTCACTTTGAGGGCGCAAACGGTATATGGGCGCACATAAGTGTAACTTCACTGTCTCCCAGATTTTTTTCCATGTGGTTTTCGACCCGTTCGGTGTTTTTCATTACCAAGCGCTGGAGAGCACATGGCCCGTCCAGTGATCGCGCCTTCACGATCCACGGACATTTTCAGGAATTCTGAGATATACAGAACCTAAATTCACAGCTGTATCTATCACCATGAACTCTGTCTGGGTGAAATAATTAGTCTTGAGTCGATGGGTAGAACTGCCATCAGCTCTTGCCCCGTTTGGTTTTAATCTCCGCCGTACTCGGCTCCCAACGCGGGGCGCGGTGAGGCATCTGCGGTGCATTTCTACTGCATGTGTTCGATTCCCACCAATAAAATGGTTGCCTGTGCCCCTGGAAGCTACACACTCACCGTTTTCCTCAGGGGGTTCTTTTTTTGACAATATTAATTCGGCGTTCAAAATGCATAGTTTGTGCACATTTACTGTCCTGAAATAATGTGAGCATTCACTATGTTCAATCCATAAATGACAAACCCCACAACTACAGGTTAGTCTATTATAGTAGCACAGGACAAAATTCCGGTTGACCGACCTTTCCAAATCTAGGACAAGCTCACCCTTTCGATAGAGATTTCCTGTTCTCAAGCGAGAGCTCCTGGACAAAAGGAGCCGCAGAAGCGATACTCGGAAAAAGTACGTTCTTCAATAACTGGTTCAATTTGGATTGTTGCGTCTACGTATCGCGTCAAGTTGGACCAACGTTGGACCCCAGTTTCTCACACCTGTTGAAGACAAGGATTCGTTTACCGAGAATCCAGGCAAGGTTTTTCTGTGCCTTGCTTGCGTTCTGTTTGTCAAGGGAACAATTTCGAAAGGTTGGCCGACAATGCCGCTCAATGCCGCTATCTCGGCACCCACCATTTAACCTTTTCGACATGATCGGAGATCTACCACTTCACTCACTGCGACGATCACCAAAACTTAGTCAGCCAAAAAATGGCTAGAGTCATGCTGATCATTTAGTGGGCCCAAAGCTTAGTTGGGAAAAATTACACTAAAAGATAGGATCTTTGTCTCTTTGTTTCTCCCATAAAAATCTAGAATTTTAATTGAAGAAAAAGTTGGGGACAAAGGGAAAAGCCATGCGCTCCTGTTTTGTTCAACTAAAATATAGGCTTTGCGGGCGAAAGAAAGAAAGAAAGTTACCGTCTTTTAGTGTGGTTTTTCCCCTACTAAAAGATGGGCCCACTAAATGAACAACATGATTCTAGCCCGTTTTTTCCTGACTAAGTTTCGGTGATCGCTACAGTGACTACAGACTCTGAAATAATGTATTTTTCCTTTAGATGGTGTTTCGCGTTCAGCTTCAAACTCCGATCATTATGTAATAAGATTCTAACATGGTCCGACCCCGGTAAGTAACAGACTTCAACAAGCGAGGCACGAGCTTCACATGTTGAAGTGTCTGTTTATGAGACTACTGTACGTACTTGTAGGGACGCAACGGTCACGGTCACGATGGCCGCGTTGCGTTGCCCTTTTGTCGCGGGGTCACGGTCACTATAGGCCTGGTTGCCTGAAAAAAATCGTGACATTGAAAAAAACATAAAAAAACATAAAAAAACTCAGTGCAACAATGGGATAAAAATTAATCAGTTCCTTCTTTCGGCAACGGTTACGATCACGGTCGTGCCCGTTTCCTGCAAAAATGGCGACGGCCATGTCACGGTCAATATGGTGTTGCGTCCCTACAAGTACGTACAGTACACCTCACATCATCAGCCGGTTCAAACACGACCGCCAGCGGCTTTTGGCGGCGCAGCCCGTCTATGAATACCAGGCAAGTGACAGCATGGGTATCAATCTGATCAGACTTGTGGCGGAGAACGCTTCGATCTGCATCAAATCTGCATAAAATCCGAAAGCCAAGATGCGTGGTAACGGATGTAGAGGCAGCGTTAGAACTGACACAAGAGAATCCGATGGACCCGCAACCTCCAGCTGCTTCAAGGGGGGCAGGTCCGCCAAGATGTTAAGAGACAATTCCAGGCCGATTGCGAGGCCGAGAATTTCCAAGGTAAGAAGCCCTGCCCTGCGCAGCGGGAAAACAGTGGAGATTGAGACTGTCACAGAGGCAGATCGCCATCGTTCCGCATCGGATCGAGGCCAGATTGAGCGACAGTATCATCGATGAAGACGATTACGTTCAGCACAGACGTTCATCCGCGGTCCAAAGCGGCCTTCAGCAGTCTTGACGCAACCTCGCGACTAGCAAGAGTACGCCAGAGCACAGTGGAGCTCAACTGTGGTCGACAGTCCAGCGGTTCCCATCGCGATTCCGTGCCACGAGCGACAAGGAAAGGTTCCGGGAGAAAAATTGGGCGAACTGGCCCACGCCTCCCCCACTCTGACTTGCCTTATTTGGGCAAAGATAAGATGATATCAAAGATAAGCCGAGAAAGGAAGTCTCGGCCGGTGCGGATAGGTTGAGACTACCGGTTTGTCATGGCATTCATCGGCCTTTTCGCTGCACGGTTATACTCTCCGTCAGAGCCAGCGTTACATAATTTCTATTTTTCGTATCGTGCGGTCGAATCGAGCCGCGCGCGTTTAGATTTCTTTTACCTTGCGCGCCGCGCAGCGGGCGCAGCACCACGCAGTGGGCCCCGCGGCGAGCGCAGGGGGGTCCACGGGGGTCTCCCCCGTGTAAGATGACTTCCATACCCTGAAAAAGCAGAAAAAACCCCACAACACGCGAGAATTTTTTTTAAAAAAGCTCCACGCAGTGGGCCCCCGCGTCGAGCGGAAGCACCACGCAGTGGGCCTTGCGGCGAGCATTGGGGGGTCCGCGGGGGTCTCCCCCGCGCCTCATTCATTCTTTTTACTCGGACCGAGCTTAAGCGATATCTCATCATGATTTGTACGGCATATTTCCTTTTTAGGATGTCAGGGTGGGGGAGGTGAAGGGGGTTTAATTGGGCGGATCGAAATGAGATGTGAATCCGGTGGAGCATAGGCGAAAGACGCCCATCATGACGAGTCAGATGGAAATCAGGGTCGGCGCTGAACGAGATCTGGGGTTGCAGGAAGGATTCGACTGTGGATGAGGCATCTCGGAGGAGCCAAGTGGCAATGTGTCGGACCAAATAATGATTTCGGATCAAGACGTAAATGCTCGGCATTGATTCCTTCTCCTTCACGCCGCCATGTGCTCGCCGCCAGTCTTTCCCTGCCAGTGTTCAACCTGATCGGAAGTGTTCTTTTTTTTACCCTGCCCCGCGAGCGCGGACTTTCGACTCGTGATTGTGCAGTCGCAACTTTGTGTGGAGATAACAGAGAACCAAAGATCAAGACCTCTACAGTATTTAGCGTTGGTGTAGCCGTTGAACTTGACGAGCGCTGAAAGGGTAATATTTGTACTCAATGTGGATCATGATGTACGGGCGGAGGCCGCCGCCGCGTATTGATATCCCATCACCGCGGCGCATCAACGGCTGCCCTCGGCATCCTCAATGATTCTCATTCGAAAGCGGCACAGTGATCCGAATTAAATTCTGTTCTTTTTTTACCCATTCTACCGCAATTGTCGTGAACCCCACTGAGACGTAGTCGCCGTCACCGAAGCGCTTCCGCTGACCCACCGCAGAGATCACACTTACAACGCCGCATGGACAAGCCGGCGATGATCTGTAGAATCGATCATGCAGATGCGAAATCAATGCCGAATTCAAGTGGATTTGGTCCTTTTCACAATCTAATCCCGTTACAACCAATTTACGACGTGAGCTTCGTCGGGAGCTCAGCGGTCGTGGCCCCCGCAATTTTGACGTTGGGCCCAGTGAATATTTGGCTACCCTCATTCATTTTTCAAGATCGAGATTTCCAGGAGCAATGGGATACAATTAATGCTACATGTCTGTGTACGTTACATTGGGTACAATTATCAATACTAGTTTATGTGATCGGCGTTCTGGCGCTGCTCATAGCCCTGCTCGCCCGCCATCGAATTAGTGGGACGATTCCCCAGCTCGGTAGGGTTTGTGTACGACATCCCCCCTGCAAATGAAATCAATGAGCACTGGACCAAGAATTATAAAAGTAATGCACTCACCCTTGTAATCCTGCGGAGGCGGTCCACCCGGCGCCGGATATTGCGGGGGCTGCTGATCGTTGCCGCTGTACGCATTCGGCCCACGGCCAAGGTCCGTCTTCATGTTCGAGGCAGTCGTGGAATCTAAGTAAACCTTCAATTGCTTGTTGCGGGAAGAGCGCTGATAACACATACTTTGGGCGTATTCCTGGCCCTTTGGGGGCGGGAATCCAGCGCTGTTCGTGGTGGCGTTGGCGTGAGCTCCGTTGATGCCAGATCCCCAGCCTGTTGAAGGTCAGACTGTGGACGGCATGACATATTTAATTAATGCACACCTTGCAGGGACTCCCCGGGGCCGTTCTGGTGCGCGGTGTTCTGAGATCCGATCGCGGTGGTATCCGCCGGGCGGCCCTTGATCATCGCAATCCCTGCTCGATTTCCATGCGCCCCCTTCGCGCAATTTCATCGTTGATGCTGGAATCGCGGTGCTCGACGCTGTCCATCGCGCCCATTGCCGTCCCGCGTACACTGTCGCCGAGCCCTTTCGCTACTTGGACGCCGCCTCTGCCGCCTGGTTTAAGTATCCTGCCGTAAAGTTAAACCATTCAAGACGCACTTCAATTTCATACCGATGCCGCCGGAGGTAGAAGATTTCGTTTGTGAGTTCGTTGAAGCCATTGTGGAGATATGCCATATTCCCCTCCCTTTATAACGCCCTCGCAGCATGACGAGTATGGAGCAGGCCATGAGCTCACCGTGGAGAGCCCGATGACGTGAACCTCTCAAAAAGGGTTCTGATCGGGCCGGTCTAGGCCTTCGTCCCGATATCCCGCAGCCGCCCTTCGAGCTCCATCAATGGTGGCGCGGGAAGAACCGGATAAATCGGGACCTACCCCGATTAGGAATGGGCAGAGGTATATATACCTCTTATCGCGGGCTTCAGGACTTCATCTCTTGCCCTCCACTCCCACCTACCTCATAACGCCGGATCCTCGAGCCCACTGCGCGCCAGTCCCCACTCTAACGGTAATCCTTTGCGCTCCACATACCGAGAGCAGCCCCCCCATTCGTCGTCTCATCTGGGCGTCGCTCCTCTGGGTCGTGGCGGCCGCAAGGATTACCGTTTGACAGGATGCGCCGCATGTGTTCGTGCTTTGCTGGCGTTATAGTGCTCCGACCCCGTTGTTACATTCCCTAGCGCTCGTATTGTCAGGATTCACACAATTTTGAATCTGGTCGTAGATGGTAGCAACATCTAGGTCACTGGACTTGCCTCGAGTTTCTCCCAACACAGCTCAACATTTAATGCGCCCCCGAGCACTCACGAGACCGAATTTATGCGTTAGCGTACCCTGCTCATGCCGTTATTTTATCTGCTCGTCTTGCATATATGGAGATTCCAGTTGGACGGGAGTGTCAGCTGCCAGCGCTCATTTTCCACGACGTATCACTTTGCACGCAAAAATACACTTTCGCCGTCCTCAGACTGCCCGCGAGCCAATCGCATGCCTTGAAGTTTAGCGATAATCTCAACCATCTTACGTGAGGGTTTTACACTCCACGTCAAACTAAACTGTGACCGTCTTCGAGTTGACACTTCCAATCCGAGACACCCGTATGAACGAGCGTGGATGGCGCCATCAAGTGATGAAAGTGCGTGCACCGGGCGGAGGCAACTTCAATACGGAACATGATGTTGGAGCCCAACGAGGGCATTAGCACTGTCGACGCAATGCGGCCAAAGATGTCTCAATTCTTGGCCTGCTTTTCGAGGCGGTCGGATCTCGCCTCTCGGTCCATTGCGGCATTCCAATTCGAAGGCGATCATGAATATAAAGAATTCACTCTGTTCGGCAGTGGCGCTAGACTGGCTATTGGTGGCCCCTCCTGTCTTCCATTCACCAATACCAAGAGCACCCCGACGGCGGGGAACCCCAGCTCAGCGCCGCGACGGCATCCCGAGACATGTGCGCCAATTCTTCCCTGTGGAGTTGAAAAGAAGATCGCTGAAATGTATGTTGGTAGACAGGCTCGATGGATTTATTATACGAGTCCTCGTTTAGTGTCCACTGGACATAGCTCCACGATCTCCACTCGTGATGAGTTCTTCCAAGCGCGCCTAATGCGCGTCTAATGTTTCGTCCGCGGGCGAATCTTGTCGTTGCGCAAGGCCAGTGGCCGCGGCTTCCTATTCGTCTTCTCATAAACCCCGCAGGCATTACAGACCTGCGCCCCCGCCATGTTGCGCCGCCACGTCGACGTCTTGCGCGTCCCGCAATTCGCGCACTCCGGCCCGTCGTACTCGCCGTCCGAGTCCGCGACGTCGAGGTCCTCTGTGTCGACCGTAATGAGCTTCTGCGGGCGAAGCTGCTGCCGCTGATACAAATAGAGACCGCACGCGTTGCACAGTGTCTTGTGCGTCCGTGGATCCCGGCGCCAGACCGGGGTCGAGGTGGCGTGGCAGTGAGAGCATGTCTTCCCCTCGCCGGAATTATCCAGGCCTTCGGCGGGAGACGGCTCGGGCAGGTAGATCTGCGCGTGCGTGTGTCCACTTCTCGATCCTCCCGGTACGGGCGCCATCATTCCGGGGGCAGAATTATAGTACGGCGCAGAAGACCATTGCGCCGATGGCATGTGAGGCCCGGGATGAGGTGAAGGATATCCCGGGGGCATGTTGAATTGAGTCTCCGGGGCGTGGTAGGGCGGCTGATTCGTGAATGAGTTGCGCGAATCGATGTATGGAGACTGATGGCCGAGGTACGGCGCCTGCGGGTTCGCTGGGTACTGAGGCTGACCCCGAAAATCGGCGTTCGGCGGGTATCCCGGGCCCGAGGTCATTGCACCAGGATAAAATCCGCCAGACATTGTCGAGGGTTGTGCTATGAGAGCGCCGGTGAGCAAGGGCTTTTCGCATCTTTCAAATTCTTACCACTCCAGGACGGGCCGGAAGCGCTGGGCGGTACCCACTGGCCGCTGTTCGAGGTGCGATATCGCTGCCTCCGTTGCCTTTCATCGTTTTCGCCGTCGATGCTGTTGTTGAATACTGAGCGATGGTAGCTCATTACGTTGTGTGTTGACTGCGGGTCCAGCCAACCTTCCCCCTTTTATAACACACCGAGGAGTCATTAACTGCATTGAGCATCTCCGCAGGACTCAGGAAAGGTGTCTGAATCGGCTGCGGATGTCTCTGTTGGGCACCTCAGGTTCACCTCACCCGACGAGTTTCAAGTTGATGTACCGACAGGTGAGGCGCGCCTGAATGGAGAGACATTTGGGCGGCTCCGCGACCACCCCGGAACGCGAGGGGTATTTTCACCCATGGGATGGAATGGGAACGAGTTTACGCCTGACTCGAGGATTTGCCCTCGTCACATTGACTCATGACGGTTTGGACACTGACACTCGCGGATCCCGTATAACTCAATATATTCTGTTAAATAGAGAGCAATGTCACTGTCAGATGTCAGAGCACAGTTTCCAGGAGGATCTCGACTCTGTTTTGCCCTCGGCGCGCAGCAGGTTTACGAACAGAACGTGGAATTAGAGAACCGATTTTACAGCCAATGAAGTTTTTGCGTATGCGCGGACAATACGGTTCGACGGCAGGTGCTAAATTCAAGGATAAACATGCCTGGCGAACTAAACATGGATATGAGTGGTAGTAGTTACCCCGCACCGCAAATCTACTGCACGTCGTTTAATGAAGGTTCGAAACTTCCGGAGGAAGATCCTTGTCAAAACAGGAAATTGTAAATTGGAATGACTCGGAATCATTCAGTCCTTGAGTATTTAAGCTGAAACGATAGGCTCGTATAGAAATAAACGCAATACGGCGAGCTTGAGTTGTGCTGAGATGGGTGCATATTACGACAATCCGTTCAACTTCCAGGGGCAATGACAATCACGCACTGCCATGCGTTCTGAGGATCCACGCATTAGGCAGCAGTCAGATGTTTGTCAGCTGCAGCGAACTGAGTTGTGATAAGCGATAGGCGCACTACGTCAAATAAGCCAATTAAGGCATTTCTGAGCAACCCAAATAACTAACGCGGTTCCAGTACTATATTACTGACTGTTCTGTTGCAACTTAATACCTGGTTTTGGGGAGAGATCCTTAACACAAGAAATAGAATGATAAACTAACACAATAAAATGATATAAGCACTTTGACGTCTGGACAATCATTACCCTCACGAATTGGTGAAGCCTACTATCATGGTCGCCCGTCGGATGTTCAGCCAACACACGCCGAGCTGGCGCTCGTGTCTGGACTTGCTGATCTACCCAGGCTGTAGATGACCCACAGAATATCTCATACGTGTGCCAGCGGCCGCCGCCGACCTCTAAGTATGCAACATCCACAACTAGGAACAAGGCTGGGGGCACAGGTTGGACTCTAAAGATACTTGGGGGCGATGGCCGAGGCCCGGCCCGGCAAACTCGCACTTATGGACTTTTTTTCTTTTCGCGCTGGAGTGAACCGAGCCTATTTATTGCCTCATGCAGATGAGTACAGAAGTAATCATATCCTTAAGTACCATGCTGCTTGAGGGGAATGGCTGAAAAATCAAGGATGTGCGCCTGTACAAAGCTTGAACAGCTGGCGAAGTTGATAAGTATAAATGCTATATTTCAGTTCACTCCACGTTAATACTGGCCACCGACACAAGCTGAGCTACATTTTTTTCGCCACGTCGCAACGAGGATCACCATCTCACGGTAGGTGCCTTTTCTTACTCGCATGACTGTTATATGCCAGGGGTCCCCTCAGCACCATGAATTTCAACTGATGTAGGATATCAGTATTTTGGAGCTGCAGGTCCTTTGAGGGCCGCAGGGCACAAGTTTTCATTCCGGCTGACATGTGGTTGGTTTATTGCGGAGCCGTCGGTGCCCGGAACAGGTTCTCAAATACACAACATACCATGTCATAATTCGGCTTTTCAAACTCCTAAAGCCGGATCAGACGGCGATCACGGGAGCCCTTTAACCCGCGATCACGTCCTATATGTTCCATTTTAACCCTTTCTGGTTTCAACTTCACTCCTTTCAGTCGTATTGAAACACTAAAAGATAGGGTATATTACGATCGGTCTCCTAGCTACAGTATGTTGACATACCAGATTGGAATTGTTAGCTATGCGTGAGCCGCAGGGACTTGCCGAAATTGGAGCTTGTCCGGGTTAAAGAAAGGAACTTAACCATCAATTTTAAAGGCCTGCTGCTCCTCGCCGATCTGCGGTCGGCAGTCGCTCGTTGCAGTGGACGAAGTGGCCATTGATCAGTGAATTTACATGGGATGCGAAATCAAGTGATGAATTGAATAAGGCCCACCGCTTCTCACGAAGGATGGGTTGGGGTACCAATCATGAAGTGGGGGGTTGCCTGGTGAAGTATTTGAGACCGAAAACAACTTTTAATCAGTGTGAGATGACTGTAAAGTATACACCCATTGCCTAGAGAGTTGATTAATCAATCTTAATCAGCAAACCCGAGCCACTAGAACAATGCCCAGGGTAGTATTAAGTTTTGATCTACATGTCAAAATCATAAATTGTAGGCTGTGGCCCTGTGGGTAATCCATAGAGCCCTCATAAAGGCAAAGCTGCTCTGGTGGCAGAAAGGCGCTGATTTCAAATTGATTTTCCGCCTGTGTGATTATATAGCATGTGAGCGGCTATTGAAATAGAGATTTGACTAACAAATTATAAAGGCTCGCTGCTCCTTGCAGCGGATGGGATTGGGATGCAAATGGACCGGTTGAACACAAGATTCCATTGTTAAGTCATAAGTAACTGCCCATTGTGACCAGCCAGTGACAGTGGCTCTTATTTGAATGACTGACTTGCCCTAGGAATTCAACATCCCTGCTAGCCTGTTCCAGTACAACAGCATTTTCAAAGAGATGTGCGACCACTCCTCCATCTCGCTGGATGCTATACACATGCCGTCGAAAGCGAGAAAATGAGGTCTGGTGCTTGAGAGGATCATGCATGAGGCGCGTCAAACGATATTTTCATTAGGCATACAACCAACATGTTACTGATCTCCGTGTATTTCTCTTTGGAGCCGTGTATCTATGCGGAGTCAGTGCAATAAAGCTACAAATGTCTGGTCCATTTATTTGGAGTCGTCGCGACCGTGCTTGCGCAAACATTCGGCGCTGTAATGCCATCTTTATACTCACCTGGGGCTCTGACTCTCTGCTGAAATACTCGGAGCAGGGCTGGGGTCCTGGAGAGGTCTCTTCTGCATCCAGGCCGCGTCTGACACCCTCACGCTTGTTGTAACGGAAGGTTGAATGACAAGGTGCGTTGATTGGTACTGATTCTTGTTCATCCGGTCTAACCTTGAATTCTTGCGGCGCCTAGGAAATTACCCTTACAGGCGCCGGATCGTTGCCACACCTGTGAAACATACCTCTGCTACAGAGCGCTGATGACTTGGCAACTCTTTCACAATCTCAACGAGCCGTCCAGTATGCACCTTGTCCGTCCTGAGTTCTATTCCATAGGCTCTATTTCATAGGCTCTAACCGCCGTAGTCCTTCACGCGGTCCAGACGCGCTATGCCCAACGCAAAATATTTTATCGGGATTCCCTGGGGCCCCGGTTTTTTCTCTAAAGGATTCATTAGTTCCCCCGATGATGCCTCCGAGTGCGCCGAGGGCGATCTGTTGAGTCGATGATGTCGGACAAAGAAGTTCGAGCACCCCCGGGCCCACAGCTCAATCAGTTCTGAGGGGAATCTGGTCAACTCCTTTCATATTATAATACTGTACGTACTTGTAGGGACGCAACAGTCACGGTCACGATGGCCGCGTTGCGTTGCCTTTTTTGCGTGGGGTCAACGGTCACTATAGGCTTCGTTGCCTGAAAATAATCGTGACATTGAAAATTTTCGTAAAATTTCGTAAAAAAACTCGGTGCAACAATGGGATAAAAATTTGATCGGTTGCTCCTTTCGGCAACGGTCACGATCACGGTCGTGCTCGTTGCCTGCAAAAATGGCAACGGCCATGTCACGGTCAATATGGTGTTGCGTCCCTACAAGTATGTACAGTACTGCACATGTGTCGGTTTAATTTACGGAAGGTCCGAAGGCAATCCGATGAGAGTTGAGCTCAAGCGAGGGCCGTTTCAAAATTATGCCCGTTTCAAGCCCAATGTAATCCATAGTATAATCACTCGACCCCGTACCGGAGATAGTGCAGCAGTACAGCCGCAGAGGTGCAAACTGGAACCACACATATTTGCCATTGCCCAGGTGAATGAAGTGTATAAATCCGATTTACATATGAACTGTTGCCCAGGATGCATTTGCAGTCATGGCGTTCGACGGGAAAGGGGCAGATAATCTTAGTATCCGGGGAAAGTGGAGCTGGCAAAGTGTGTTCTTAACTAGCTGCGATGTTTTGTCCACACTCTGCAGACAGACGGAGTCGACGCGTGCTTTTATAGCCAACTCGTCTTGACTTGTCGCCCCGCGCTCTCCCCTGTCCTCTGCACGGCCCGAGAACGCAGACGAGCCCCCGTCCTCTCCACACCCCGAGAACGGGGACCAGGGCAATTACATTACGCCCTCGCAAGAGCGGGCGCAGCCCCAAAATTCGCGAGACACTCCCACCACTTGAGGAACACGGGGGCGCAATCGCCCTCGTCCCTCCACACCCCGAGAATGCGGACGAGGCGCAATCGCGTCGTCCCGTGCCCATTCTAGCGATCGCGAATGAAAGACAAGGGTACAATCACCCTGGTCCCGGCAAGCCCCGTCGCTGCGATCACCAACGCAGACGAGGGCAACGAGGGTGGTTACACCCTCGTCCCTCCACACCCCGAGAACGCAGATGAGGGCGCAATCGCCCTCGTCCCATGCCCGTTCCCTGCGATCGCGAACGAAGACGAGGGCGATTAAGCCCTCGTCCCGCTCGCCTTCGTCTTCGCAGACGAGTGCCACGTCTCATGGGCCTCGCCCCCGCGGCTTGTGTCTCGTCCTTGCACACAGACGAATACAAGAAGGGCGCAGGGAGGGCGTGCAACGCCCTCCCCGCACACCCCCGCGGGCGGGGCGCTGTGCGCCGTCCCCGCCTTGCTCGTGTACGCAGACGCACGGCGAGGAGCACGGGAAGGGTGTAAAATACCCTCGCCGTCTCCTGCGCCTCGTCCGCACCTCCATGCGCCGTCCGCACCTTATCCCGCAAGCAGAGGAGGGTGAGCAGGACGCTACATTCCCCGCATGGTATGTCTCGTCCCGGCGTCGTGTGCCTCATCACGGCACGCAGACGTACCCACACGAGCACGGGGAGGCCCGTTATACCCTCCCCGCGTCATGAGTTTCGTCCCCACCACCCGTCATCCGTGCACGCAGACGCGTCCACAGATGGTCGTCGGTGCGCGGACGAGCACAGTGAGGGTGTATAACACCCTCCCTGTGTCGTGAGTCTCGTGCAGGCGGTGCGGCGGCTGCTCCGCGCTCCGATCCACAGCCGACACTTGCTCCTCTCTCGCGACCCTGGGCGTGGAAAAATGTGAACTCACCTAGACCAGAAGAGGAGACGGCCTTAATTGCATGAAGGAGGGCAGCCCTGTCGTCGGGATTTCCTGGGCGATGAGCGGCGGAAGGGCGGGGGCGGGGGCGTGCGAAGAGCAGGAGCTCCCTGGGGGCCGAGGGAGTGAAACCGGCATCGCCACCCTGGCGTGAGACGCCGGCGGCACGCTCGGCATGGGATGACGATTGATGTGATCCGGCAAAGTTGATACGCCATCAGCGTGAACGCATCGCCGGCGGTGTTTGGCGGATGTCTGGGTTGGCGGGACGGGTACGCGGTCCGAGAGGGTTCTATTAGTCGTGTAATACATAAGGGGCGCGAACGGGAGATGAAGCCCTTCTCCTGATGCTATCAACTCGGGAGGATTGCTCTGTTCTGACTCGATTTTGGTCTGATCTGTCTGTCTGAAACGTCCGGTTTTGTTAAGGTAGGCGTCACTCAAAACCCGCCTACGTTTATGTAAGCAGTGTGACACGACCCATAAACGGATAAAATTATTTGAAAAATCCCTCAAATAATTATGCGCCCCAATCTGGCTAATCCGTCCCTACAAACTGAGCGTATAATGGGGCCCAATCCGGCCATGTGCTCGGATTTGGCACGGAGTAAGCATCAAATATCTAGATAGCTTTTTCGTCATTCCCGATGGCTTTGAAACACATTCTTACGGACCTCAAGACAAAAACTGGAACTACTTGTTCAGTTCTTCACGGATTGCCTTGAATCTTTTATGTGCCATGGATATATTCATTTAGAACAGTTTTTAGGACCAGATTTCCCAATATCAGCCGGGGGATTATTCTACGTAGGATTCTTTAAGTTTTCTCCGCTTTTGGACAATGTGACCGTAACGTCACGACGTCAGTTGCGTTTGAGTGACGCCTACCTTACCTCTTCAATCAATTCGCGGCCTACGTCTTCCTGCCAATATTAATGCCGCTCAAATTTCGAATGTAACATCACTGTCTTTAAGCTATCTAACACAATGCTGTGGGCACGTCGTCTTGCTTTGGGCTTTCTCGGGCTCCTACGACAAAGACTCTGATACTCTGACTCTGTCGGATGCTCGCAAATGCTTATTTGATTGTGTCATAAGTGCTACCCTCCCAAACGAAGTATTTCACCGTAGCCCCGCTGTACCCGGTCGCTGCCTCGAAATGGCCGCAGAAACATATTGGATACTTGGCTCATGCAGATAAAACTTTTTATTCGCCTTTCCACTTTCCCACCGCCCGCGATTCGTGTTCTCTCTTATTCCGAACTTCACAGAGTTGAACTGACCTTGCAATCCAACTCCTCCCAGTATTACAACTGAGACAGTTGCACTACGATCGATTCAAGTTAAATACAGAATCATTACGCTTCACTGCCCCAATCTCCGGAGCGAAGCGAAGAAATCTCTTGTATACTGTGTTTAAACTGTTTGCATTGCATTTTTAAGGTTCACTGTCGGCAGTGCATCGGCAGAACGTCGGAGAATTCTATAAGCCGATGGTACACATTCACTGCGTTCAGCGGGTCTGTAACGCGGTTTGGCCATGTATGTTTAGATCAACTCCACGCCACGTGGCCACATGGGTCTAGGCGGGCTGGTCGGGCTAGACCCATATCAACCCACACTGTCTATTTCGGCCACGCACGCCGCTTGCACTGGTGCCCTTTTTACTTCAGATTGTTGACAGTATACTAGCAACAATTCATACAACTCAATTATACATCCACATGGGGGTTCAGGAAGAGAGAGTAGCACAAGGCTGGCGCAACCATTGCCATTGGAGTGCACGTCACCACAAAATCACTAAGTTTAACTTAGCGGAAGCATAATAAGCGGACACAAGGACATCAGATTACATGTAAGGCAAACCCAGCGGGCACACTTCCCTATGAGAGCTCGAAGTGCTCGAAAGGGCGGCACCTCGACGCGAACACAGCAAAGTTGCCGAGGCAGAGGTAGACGCGTCGGTCGAGGGCACTTACGCTGACCCTCGTTCAGCTAATCGAAGGCTGTTCTAGGTGGTGCCTAGGAGACCGAGATCACACCGATTTAGCCCGGTAGACCGAGATAGACCGGGATCTGCGGCTGTGCGTTCGGGTAGACGATGCCGTGTTTAGGGACCCGCTGAACGCAGTGATTTAAATTTCGATACATGGCCAAGTTTCTGTGTGCATGAAAATTGGGAAATCGCTATTCATGACTATGGAAAACCCATGGGCTTTGTGGCTCAATGAACAGCAGACTCGGGATCAAAGTGCGGCCTGCTGGCGCGAGAGGCTAGAGCATAGCAGAATTACGAAGTGCACGATTATATAAGCCGATTTGCGGTACAATCAGAAATTCAAGTTTCTGCTTGTATATAGAAGGTATGTTGAGATTTTCGCGTCTTCGTACCCCTTTTCAACTGCTCTATCTGTTCAAAATGAATGACGGTGAACAACATCAACCACTCATCAACCATTCATCCGGCGTTCCTAAGCGGGACCGGCCGTGTAATACTACCTACCTACCTACCTACATCAACCATACATATTGAAATCACTTCTTGATGGTAGGTAGGTAGGTAGTATTACACGGCCGGTCCCGCTGAGGAACGCCGGTTTCCAGGGATTATCTAATGTACAGGCGCCAATGTACATATTGCCCCTGAACTCCTTCATAACACCAAGAACGAGCTCACGGACGCAAATGCTTCGATTTCGCCGCGGTAGATCCAAGGAACCACAAAGAAGCAATTAGCACAGAATAAGATGGAAATAAACATGATCATCCCGAAATCTCTCACAGCGGCACACGGTCGTCGCCTTTACCTAATACCTCACCGTCTCACTCTCATCAAACTCTCATTCATTCCTCTTTCGTCTGTTTACTCATGCCGCTTCCTCTTTTCCCAATTTTAGCCGCTGTAGGCCTTGCTTGCTTGAATGCCGCCGTTGTTCAAGGTGGTAGTTCCATCCCCGGTATAACTGAAGGCCAGCAGTCGTGCCTCGCGAATTGCATGATGATGATCTAAGGATGGACACGGGTACACCCGCGGGTACCTTGGGGCCAACCCGTACCCGGACCCGCAAAAACCGTACCCGTGTACGGGTCGGGTCTAAAACCCGTACGGGTTACCCGCGGGTCCTCAACGCACCCGCGGGTCTCCAAACCCGTCGGGTATACCCGCGGAATTTCCAGCATAAATAATCTTACATTGTCAGAAAAATACGGTGCGGTAAATTTTAGACTACTCGACAATCTCAACACTCTCATTTCCCGAGTTCTCTGCGTCGTCCTGGGCCAGAACGCGCTTGCGCTTTTTTGGGCTGCATGCTGCTATCAAGTCGTTTATCCGAAGCAAGTCGCGGCGTCCCCAAGATCCCAAACAAAGCAGGCCGCGGAATGAGGCCGCGGACATGCGGGTGCGGGTGAACTGAAGCATACGGCGCCCGCGCGAGAAGACACGCTCGACGGCAACAGAAGTGGCTGCCGTATGTATTGATTAATTTCTAGTGTTATGGAATGAAGCGTAAGAAAAATACTCACATGGCACCGCTAGTCCATTTGTGTGCGCGTGGTGGTTGACGGATGAAAAGGGAAAGTGCCTTGGTCGCGGATGATTTGGAATCGTTTCTCCGAATGGTGATCGGATGCAAAACTAACGTGATCCTGACCTGCCGTCATGGCCGAAAAACCCGCGGGTACACGGGTCGGGTACGCGGGTTGAGCGCGGGTCTGCAATCACGACCCGTACCCGACCCGCCCACACCCGCGGTTACAAACCCGCGGGTGTACCCGCGACCCGTATCCATCCTTAAATTTGCATCTTCTTCGGGATCCCTGTTGCTTCCAACTACGACCCGTGCGTGCTCCTTGTGCGCAGTCATTCAATTCACACTGACAATCCCCACAACCCAACCGCTCATTTGGCCCTCATAGCAACGCCACAGATACTGACATTGCCTGCTTCTGCGGCTCGTCGGCCTATACCTCGAATGTGACGCAGTGCGCGAGTGCAACATGCAGCATCTGCACAACTGGTGGCTGCAACATTACCGCCGACCTGCTAAGGGACCAGTGCAATACCGCCATCGGTGGGTAGTGTCCGTAGCGCAAACCCTGGTTTTAACATCTACGTCTTCTTTAGTCTCGGGACTCTCCGCTTCGAGCTCGGAAAACGCTGTGGCTCTGGGTTGCCTGTTTCTAGCGTTGCGTCGACTTCCGGCTCTGGGTCCTCGTTGACTTCTGATCCCGGCACGGCATCATCCCCCTCGACCACACACAACTCGACGTCTACGTCAGTCTGTCGCGTACGAGAGGCGATGTTCATCACCGCCGGGCTCGCAGTCTTTAGGCTCTTGGTATAAACCTTCGTGCGGAATTGCCTGCGGCTTGCAGTTTGTGTCCGTGTCGATGGGTATTTGTGCCTGAACCTAGCCCAAGTCGGAAATTTAATTATGAGACTGTCAAATTTGAATGACGATCGATATGAGGTATCTCAGGCCCTTGCTTCGCACACAACGTATAGTGGAAATGCGAGCACTATCGAGGTCCCTCACTCCGGAGACCGAATCTCAGCGCCGTGGACAAATGCCGTATTATAGTAGGAATTAACTCTTTGAACAATGTCTAAATTCTCATTTGCGTACTTCATGTTGACGGAGATGGCACCAAGAAAAATCTGCATTTTTGCGTCGTTCGTAGCCAGGATGGGAATGCGTCTGTGCTACAGCGGGGTGTTTATTTTAACTCACTTTGAGTGGGAACGTCGATGGGAGCATTCTGGGTCGGACTTTGCCTGCGCCGGTTCTAGACTCGACTCCAGCCTGTCGTATCAAAAGTAAACTGTCGACTGTCTATTGTACGACAGACATCTACACAGTCACTGGTCGAAGCCGGTTCCAATTGTAAGTATTACTCGAGGTAATCAATGGAACTAATTATGCACCGCGCGGCGATGTCTACGGCAAACCGTGATTGAATGATAGATTTTGCTACTCCGTTAGCTACAAATGCTGCTGGAACAAAACAGAGAGTCCGGCATCCAGGGGTAAAAACACGATGGTCCGCCG
This sequence comes from Mycena rosella, assembly GCA_029378255.1. Taxonomy (NCBI): domain Eukaryota; kingdom Fungi; phylum Basidiomycota; class Agaricomycetes; order Agaricales; family Mycenaceae; genus Mycena; species Mycena rosella. The sequence goes on along the minus strand of JARKIE010000224.1, from coordinate 54,707 downwards.
ATATCACCTGATATTTTAGTAAAACATCAGGACACGGGTTCTAGCTGTCCAAGCTACGAAGGGGGTTTGGTGAGATTGCGTGAACGACGAGAAATAGAGAACCTTACTCGTCATCAGAGCTCTCATCGTCGTCGCTCCCGTCGCTGTCGGTCGCGTCATCGGCGTCCGAGTTGTCGCCGGTCCAACAGCGCGCCTCCTCAGCGCGCACTGACCGAAACACCTGAAAGAGCCGTCCCACTTCGGCCCACGGGCGGTCCGCGTCGGTGTCCGGGCGGTGGCCGAACACGATGGCGGAAAAGACATCAGACAAGAAGGCCGCCACGATCGCAGGCGTGCCGACGGGTGAAGGTCCCGTGTGGAGGTACCCGAGCCTGTGCTCCGGCCGCGTGCCGCGGCGGCGCGAGAAGCGGGGAACGGGATCGGTGGCATCCAGGGCTAGTTGCAGCGAGTTGAGCTGCGGACAGTGCTCGGTAAGGTAGACGAGCGCGCGGAGCGTCGTGCGCGGGAAACGGGGGGTGGAGCGCTCCGCGCCGAGCTCGAGGTTCTCGAGGCGGGGCCATGCAATGGCCATCTGGTGGACCGTCTCGTCGTCGAGGTCGAGCCCAAAGAAAGGCTGGAGCACGATGTCGGCTAGGCGACGGAAGTTCAACAGCGGGGCGATCGTCCGCGGAGTAAGGATGTATTTGTCCACGGCGATGCCAGGGATGAGCGGGCTATTAAATCTCTGGCGAAGCGACAGAGAAGTGAGTGACGGGCGGCATGGCAGGCGCACAAGAAGCCGGAATGATTCCTCCCATAAAATGGCGGGAGCACATTGCTGGGTATTGATGTGGAGATGACGGAGATGAGGCGACGATACGTGGGCGACGAGGGAAAATGCAGATTGGATGGTCTCTGAACCGATGACTAAATGTCGTAAGGCGGGAAAAGCCTGGCCTGGGGGTATGAGTGCGGCCAGTCGCTGCTCCGAAATGATCGGTGGAACATGGGACTGTATTTGTAGGTCTTGGAGCTGCGGCAGACGCGAAATGTGGGCGAGGGCAGACTCGTCGAGCGTGGTGACCGCCAACTTCTTGATGCCGGTCCAGCCGCATATTGCGTGGGATACAACCCGAACGCTGGACGTCGACGCCGGCACGTCGATGTCTATGCTCGTCAAGTGAGGGTGTGATACTCGAAGCCTTGAGAACATAGAAAGATCAGGCGCACAGTCCTGAAGGACGAGAGTGACGTTGCAGAGAGTCGGGGCCAGAAACTGGCGGCAGAATGGGAAGAACCCATCCTCCTCTAGCGTCCACGCCAGAACGCGGAGGTTAGGCAGCAAAAATGGCCCCGGCGCGGATAATTCGAGGGTGCGGAAGAAATCAACGTCCAGCTCTGCGGATTCGACCTTGAGGTCCTTCACGCGGTAGTTGTATAAGTGCACCCGCTTCCAGTCATTCGGCGTGATAGGCTGTCGAATGCGCTAAAACATGCACCTCGTGAGTTAGAACAGCTAGGAAATGATAGACAACGCTTACCAGGACCCGTCGACCATCCTTCACGATTTCCTCCCATATATGTGGCGGAAGACACTTCAATAGCGGCAGGAGACTTCTTTGTGAGTGCCAGAGAACATCGAGGGCGGGATCGCGCAGCCCCTGACAAGTACGAGCGAGCGAGGCGAGGGTCCGTCTACTGAGCTGGTCGAATATGGCCCGCAAGACCTCCGAGATTTCCAGGCAGCGATGCATAATGAATGGTAGCAGAAACAGAATGTGGCGGAACTCAAATCCTTAAGTGCTTCGCGTACAACGTAACCCAGGAAATTCACGGATCATTGCCGACAGGGATCTCAAGTGCACAGCATGCCGTTCACATGAGGGCCGAGATGGTCGGCAGATGCCGGTGGCGTCTCGAACAATCATAACCACGAGCTGCGCAATCGTAAGGGACGTGGAGTGACATCTAAGAAGGTATCGAGAGACTTCGGTAGCGGCCGTAACGCATGCACCCACAGCTCTACTCGCGGCTTTCTGGATCGACCGACTAACGGGGAAGCGGCCGCACGGATGTTGTTGGGGGCAAGAATCCGCTTTCAGGCGTATTCGATTCCGTTGGGGAGTTCAGGCGAGGTCCTGCTCCAGTCGGAACGGTCCGATGGCCAGGTTCACTTCTGAGAAAACGGCCAGGCCCGCCTTTCTCCAAGTATTCGCGGGAGAAGAAGATGTGAATGCCGGCAGTGCGACCCTCGGGCCTCCACCACCGCCCGGAAGTAGTCGGATTGAAGTAAGATGATCAGCACATTCGGAATGAACAATCGTCGCGCATGGGATATGACGTTTGACGGGTCGCGAGTCTGAGTCCGTCTGAGAGTTGGATCATGAGTTGGCACAGCTGGCATTCGATGGCAACGAAGACGGTGTCCGGACAGTCAGCCACGTCAGAAACGAACGTATTTTTAAACGACAGGAGTTTTGAATAGCAAGAGGATACCGGTACTGGACAGGATTACTTGGAGCCACGCAGAAGATTTCAAGCGGCATGTTCGAGGCGACCCTGAGCGTCGAGTCCCGGACCATTACGGCCGCAGAGGATCTCAAGTGTGGTGGCGTGGTGGCAAGTAAGATCGAGTGTGCCACTGTTAGGGTTAGGGTTTGAATGATCTCCGTCTTGTTCCATTTAGCCGCTGACTATCCATTTTTATATAAAACAGGAACCCGTGTCCTCCGGTTGGGCGATCTGGAAAAACGGGCTTTGCACGTCACAATTATGCCGCTCGTGCACCGCCGGGATATGAACATCTGTGACGTAGTTGGTTGTCCAACGCGGGCACCAGGCGGGCTTTGTCATGTGCAGAAGCCTAATGCTTCTTCTTCGAGTTGACAACAAAGAAGAAAGCAAGAAGGTCCGGATGTCTGCTGCGCCCGTTGCAATCCCATCATTATCCCAGAGTGCAAGTTTATTCGATTGCTTGTATTTTTAGCGACAAAATTTGACGATGGTCGACTTACATCCCCCTGATGTGTATGTCACTCTCTCGGACAGCTCAAAGTCCGCCATTAATTCGAACAAATATTGTAGGCAGTTCGTTCCTGTCAGCTGCATTGTTCATCTTGCGTGCGCTCCTGTTTGAAAACAATTTCGGGTCGGAAGCAGGTCAATAATCGACGTGAGATCATGAATTTCTTTTTCGAATCGGGCGTCGGAAGGAAACCGCAATGTACCGTGCAGCCGACGTCTGATGGAGAAACTACTGAACACCGAGGAAATCAACTACATACTTCGCAGCATAAAAAGCAATTCCAATTGACTCATGGATGCCATTCTTTGTGCAGTGAGCTCTTCAAACTTTGAAGAACTTGAAGTTTCAAGAGCCATCCAGACATTCATGGTTTATCCCGGCAAATTAGCGGAGCGTCCCACCCTGGGGTGAGCTGACGATGAATTGTGATACAGTTACGATTTTACGACCCACGGCATCGGACTCGGTTCCACCAGGCTGCCGTGTCACCGCCGTAAGGTGTAGAAGTAGATCTGGCCGCTGCCTGATGTCCAGGCTGGACGTAGCCTTGGGTTATCACGGCCGTCCGGATGGCTAAGGAGATATAATCATTTGAATATTATTGTGGGGGCAAAAGATGCAGTCTGCTGGATTAATTGAGCGACGGAGGGGCCTACCTTTATATTGATGGGATATATAGCCGCTATCGGGGCAAAATACTGCAACAAATGCGCCCCACACTCTACCGGTTAAGTATCGTGGACCTCGCTGAGTGGCAGCGACGCTCATTCCCGCACATTTCGTCATTCTATCGAACTGAATATATTTATCTACTTGAAGCCAAGATAAAGTTCTTGTCTAATCACTTGCCACTGCCATTTAATCGGGACTGAGGACTCCGACAATGGCAATGACTGGAGACTGGCAATCCCCGCCAAACAGATGTCTGTTTGTTCCTTGCTTGCTCTGCGTCGGTCCGTGCCCCAGCCTTCCACAATGACTCTATGACCTCAAACTAAAATTTAGACGGCATATGAGATGAATATCGAGGGAATGTCCGGGGCAGAATTTTCAAAATTTGCCTAGAAAAAGGTGTGTAAATGACTGTAAATGGCTGTGATCTGGCTGTCAAACTCAGAAAGGATTTGCCAAGAGACGAGCAAGGGACAAAATAAATAAAAATTGGCTCGGGACATTCCCTGCGGAATGTAAAAATGAAGTGATCTTCCACTGAAAGTGGGCCCAAAACGTTGGCGGTTGAGGCTTCAGCCCGGACCGATCATAAGGTGCCATCAAACCCTTTACATTGCCAGTCCCCTCAATGACAGGAGGCACCACGGTCGTGAACTCTCACGTGATCAAGTTGATGTTTGAAATTTTGAAAGTCTCTTTCGCTAGTCTTGAATTTCGGTTCCCTGATGCACGCTAACGGTAGTCATCACCCGCTTTGCGGACATGATCTCCGTGTGCGGCGTCGAATCCCCTGACGGTGCAGCTGTATTGCATTATTGCAAATAATTGCAATCCAAGCGAACCGCTCGTCCACAGCGTGCTATCTCCGGGATCTGCGGTGAAAGCCGATACTGCCCATGCTTTGCCCACCACCACTCCCGTAGCTGACGGAGACTGATTAAAAGCCGAAAATCAAATATTACTCTATTAGTTCTCTCGGACTTCAATCGACAACCAATATATTATGCTCAAAGTGTGGAGCTTGAAGCCTAGTACTGTATATATTTCCTTGATATTCTTATCCATTTCCGAGTTCCCCGAGTATTGATTATCAAAAATATGTCTCAGTTCTCGTTCTGAGACGTGGGTCTAGCTTGCTATTCATCCTACTCATTTACTTACGGTAGGATAACTTTGTCCATTCTGAGGTATATTAACAAACTTCTTACATCTGCAGTTCTGAGACCCTCATCCGTTCTGATTCAAAGCTTCACTCGGTGACCTGCGCTTCACATCTGTGCTACTACGAAATCACTAAGAGCCAGTTCAGATACCAGATGCGCATCTGCATCTGCATCTGAGCCACCGCAAATTTCCTTTTCAAGTAGTCGTGAGAAGAAATCACTGTGGCCACGGTTGGTCACATCAGAGTCGATCCTAACAGGATGGGCATTGTCTGGACATCGCCCTCGCCGCCCACACCGCCGCTGCCGCCTTTGGGACAAGGCCAAAACTCTTGAAAAAGGATATAATTGGACTCTCCAAGGACTCTGTGTCTCAGGTCGGATCATGATTTTTCTGTGGAATCTGTGCTCATCTGAGTGGGCGGAGCCCCGACAGCGGCCCCGACACATCTCGACGCCATGTCGGCACGTCGGGGGCGATGCCTGAGGTTGTCTCGGAGTTCATCAACCCTTATCAACTTGTTGATGTGACCAACGTCGCAACAGTGATTTCTTCTCACGAGTACAGCAAAAGGAAGTTTACTGTACTATTTTGACCAACTGTACTTTTTCAACTGTTTTCCTCGGCAATCACATCAATATTCCCATAAATGGCAGCCCGGCGGATGCCGGACGCGATTTTTTCGTATCTTTCGGCTCATTTGGGACGTGAAACCCCAATGTTACGGTTACAGGTGCCAAAAGTGTTCAGTTCAGATGGTCATGTTATGTTATGTGAACACTTGGTCGAAATAGTACAGTACTACTTAGGCAGATGCGCAGATGCACATCTGGCATCTGAACTGGCTTCAAACTTCAACATCCATGGCAGAGGTGAACCATTCAGTGCCAGAAGTTGAATTCTCCACTGTGCTTTCCCATCTCCAATCCATGTTCCAGACAGACTCTGACCTACACTACCCAACAGAAACCACACATATCGCACTCTTCCACAGCCACCCATCCTTGCTCCTTGCCGACAGGCAGACACCACTGTGAGTGCTCAGGTCATACCAGGCAGTGCAGAGTTGCTTGTGCAGTTGTAGCCGTCCCAAAAGAAGCAATCACCGCTTGTGGCAGGTGGCTGGGTCGTTGCACTGTCCTTCCACAAGCCTGCCGTGTTGATGCTCTGCGAGTTCCCGGGCATGTTCAGCTGGAAGCAGTTCCCAGCCCGCCATTGACCTGCTCTCCGACTACGGGCAAGCGGTTCCAATAGGCCGCCGTCTCGCTGGTGTACGCACTGCAGTGTGTGTCGGTGTACAGATTGATCTGGGCTCCCTTGTCGGGGGTCCACGTTGTAAGAGAGACTTGTGCGAATTGCGTTACGGCCGTGAGGATGGCGCAGGAGGTACTGTCGGGGACTGGGTAGTTGACCACTTGCAAATATAAGACTATGGACCACAGATTACACAAAGCCAAGCTTGTGGGAGGGAATGGGATGTTTGACGATTGTTCATGCCAAATTTGGAGGCAAAGTGATGGTTGGATCAAAAGTTGTTGCCTGTTTACCTGTTGGCCGAAGCCCAAAGACATCAATTCCTTAACTCCGAATGTCAATCGATAGCTGACCACACTTGTTTCTTAACCAACTCTAGGTCAATCCACGACTTTGGGGGCTCATTATGGAGCCCTGATTCTTGGCATCAAAGCGCGCTATTTCAGGAGGTCATAGCTCCCATTTATTCCTCCAGGACCCTCATGAATGTTTGAAATCCGATATCAGGCGGCACAAGATGACCACAAGCGCACTGTTGATGCTGCAGGCCTGAGACCGGAAGTGGACCATCTTATGATCAGCGCCCAACTTTGAGATGTCGTTTAACACCATGTACACTCTATTTCCTTCTCCCAGTAATGCACAACATCAAATCACCCAAATTTTATGGTCGTGAGTTCTGTATTTTTTTACAGAAGCCATGGGCATCAAGAGGTGAATATATGTGCTCTGAGACATTGATATACTTCGTATGAAACCATTGGCAACATGCTTTGGCCCTCAGAGCTCTCTGTGCTTCGCACGGGAGTCAATTTCTCGAACACATCAATTTGATCAAATATCCACCCATGTACAATGAAATCCATACAGCATGAACAGGGCTCAGGGACCTCTCTCGCCGACGTGGAACGTGTGCATGAAACCTATAATGAAATTCAAGATGCCAAGGTGCCATATTTCGGCCCTCAGGAGCGTATTTTGGTGGGTGGTCAACTACCCCGTTTTCTGCCTTTGTGGGAAAGTTCGCCGGAGGAAATCCACTCCGGCTTCAAAACAGCATGTAAATTCACCAAATTATTTTAGCCTATTCATAGGATGCAGGCCTTCATTATGAAGGCCCATGAACCCCGTGCGGCGACCGGTAGGTACAGTGTTACACCGCAAACGCTTAGGTGGGCAACTACCCAGTCTCCAACAGTAGAAGTAGAGGTGCGTATTCTGACTGTGTTATGAAGGATGCGAAATTTGCTGAGTGAATTGAGCGACAAAGCTCACCTTTATGCTGAAGGTATGGCGATTAATGATGGACGTACTTGTACAAATTCCCGGTGATTTTGATCATGCCCGGAGCGCCCGGAATGTCCTAAAATCTGCCAAGATACTAACTACCTTCGATGCCACCGGTTCAGTGCTATCTCTGGACATGACAGCTGAAACATTTGTGTTTCATAGAAGGGGAGGTTTTCAGGGAGCCTCGAAGCATGCGACGTCATCGGCATGGAACCACACCCGCGGTGGATTCTGCCGCTTGCATTGCCGAATATTCTGAATGTACTGTACGTACTTGTAGGGACGCAACGGTCACGGTCACAATGGCCACGTTGCGTTGCCTTTTTTGCGCGGGGTCATAGTCACTATAGGCCTCGTTGCCTGAAAATAATCGTGACATTGAAAATTTTCGTAAATTTTCGTAAATTTTCGTAAAAAACTCGGTGCAACAATGGGATAAAAATTGATCGGTTGCTTCTTTCGGCAACGGTCACGATCACGGTCGTGATTGTTGCCTGAAAAAATGGCAACGGCCATGTCACGGTCAATATGGTGTTGCGTCCCTACAAGTACGTACAGTACTTACATCAAAGACAAGAAATTTCAACTGAACTCGAGAGCCCCTGAAATAAGGTGTCAGGGCGCCCGGCGAAATGCGGTGGCTAATGTGATGGACCCCGAGTGAACAGCGGTGATCGCAGCCTGTCCGTCAAACGAAATGGCCTTGGCCCCCAACCTGAGCTGTTCTGTGCGCTATAATATTGATATCCAAGTAGCCGGCATCCCGGGATCCGCCACAAAAGCACCTGAGGTAGAAACGGGTTATCAGGCAATGATGCCGGTTCTTAAAGTTGGTATTTTCGTTTTGGAACCAGCCAGGCGATAATGAGCTCGCTATCTTCGCATGAGGTAGTTTTGGCTTGGGCGCTGTACGGGATGGTGCCGGGCCGCAGAGTCCAACATATTGGTAAATTAATGCCGGGCAGTGCCTATCTTCCGAGAAGGATTTCGAAAAGTGCAAGGGTTTCAGAATCCCACGGATGGTCGTGCCCCTTGCATGAAATACTGGATTTCGACCTCCTCCGAACTCTTCGTTTCTGTGACTATGGAATTCTGAGTCGGTTTCGTTCCTTATGATGACTCTTAAGCCAATACGCCCATCACAGGCACCTGTGTCTCCCGCCCTGTATTTATTTTGTGCACGGGGCCTTCAATCTCTGAGCTCGTTGCCGCCCTGCTTCTGTTTTAATATTGTGAGTTCCATACCTTCCATTGAGTGTGCGAGCCTGGATTAGCCTACGAGCGAAAATTGCTGTAGTTTCTGTTTATAAGAGACCAGGATTAGCCTGCATTGCTCAGATCATCGGTAGCTGGTGCGTGCTCGGGACACCATTTCGCAAACCTTCGTGGTGCTAACATTAACCATTCTTTAACGAGATGCTCCTCGTTCGTTGGTATGTGTTGTGGTCTTTCTCCATCTGGACTTATCTCCTTCTTCTCTTCTTCGCTCTTATCCTGAACACCCGGGCCATGGACCATTTTGGGATATACTTGCTCCATTGACACAGCTGCGGACCGATCATTACAGACTACGGATATTTTCTCGCAAGCCTCAGGTTGTCCACAAGACCGGGCAGCAAATTCAACCACACCAGAACTAATTTCAACCACCACAGAATGCCTTAATTGTTGTGCCCCTTAGCCCATTCCGCTTCATTCTATAGTTCCACTCAAATGGGAAGGGGTTCAAAGAACTATGTATCCTCGTCGATATTGTATATTCAAGTTGCAGTACCCGTAATGTCCCAAGTTCCGCCCCACTGCGAGCTGCGGGAATTGATACCAATTCAGACTCTTCAAGCAAAGTGCGGGGTCCTGCGGATTAATGTGCTCTCGGCCATCTTCGGCCATCCCTGAAAAGTAGGCAAAATTCTCACTGTGCCGTAGAACACTGGATTTACCGCAGTTTCTCGCAGTATGGCGCAGCCCAGTTTATCATGCTGTTTGAGCTGCGGCCGAGGATATTCCATCATAAATACCGGTACCGACACAGGATCGTTTCTGCATGCAATACAGGCCCGATTTCTCTCTGCATCCAATTTACTGGGCAAACTTTTTTTCAACCGCTGGCTTCCCTCCTGGTCTCACCGGCCGGCAACTGAAACTCCTCTCTGATCTCCTCTGGCTTCATTATCCTTTCTGCGTATGGCTTCTTCGTTTCCACTGCCCGGTCTACCGTCTCAAACAACCGCAATAATTTCAGGCTGAACAACTCGATCTCGCTATCATTGTTTAATATTGCCTGAAGAATATATTCTGTTGAACTTCCTAAGGGTCTACCCCTCTGATGCAACGCTGCTATCCATTCCTCGGTCTGATCACGCCAGGGCGGCAGTCCGCCACTTCAATCCTGTGTAACGAGTCTGAATCCTGACTGTCGCACTCGCAATGTCGTACGTAATTACAAATTTCATTCTTCATGCGGAAACATCGTCGTTCGTGGTCGCTGTAAGGTTGAATTCAAGATTTCAACGTGCCGACTGCCATTACACCCTGCCGGAGCGGAGCGAAGGCATATCTTGTTCAGTGGAAACGAAACCCGTGGCGGCAAATCCCGGGGTCAACCGTCAGCAGGCGTGTGTCAGCGGAGCAGATCGGAATTTCTGATCACACGATTTGCCCCGTTCGATTCTTGCCCATTCTAGAGCCGCCTTCTGGCCTCTTCTGAGAAAGTTCCAGGCACCGACCCGGCTGGCCTTTTTAATCCTTCCTTTGCTCCGTTTTACTATCTGTCCTGTCTCCCCTCTCAACAATGAACATTGCATGTTCCGTCTATTTAAATTGATATCCCACACCCCGCGTCAGCTGGTCTGGGGTAACCATCAAATGCGGGGAAGGAAGCGGCAAGGGAAGCTGCAATCACAACGGCGGATTGAATTAGAGGCGCCGGCGATCACTCTTTGGCGCCGTACCATATATAAGCGCGGCCGGGCTAACTGCGCTTGATCCCACACCACATCTTCCCCCCCTCCTTATCGATCTACCACACCCACCTCCCTCGAGCGAGGCGTCGTACCAAGTTCATCCTCGTCGTCAGCACCAGCACCCGACTCGATTCCCGATGGCCGATACCCAGACTGCGCCTGCGCCCACCACGATCGAGATCAACGATGCGCTGTTCTGCACCCACTTCAAGGAGGTCGTGAGTATCCATATCCTTCAATTTCTCTGCCTCATCCTCCCTGCCCCCGTGTGCACCATGCCCCTCCTGCCGATATCTGCCGATCGGCGTCTGTCGTGTGCCACCTCCCCGACCTTATCGCCGTTGACTCCCATGTGTCAAAAGGCTAACTCCACTTCAGTGCGCCGAGTGCTCGTTCGACGGGCGCGAGGAGAACGACGCCTTCTTCGGGTTCGACCCGATCGACCGCGAGGGCATCGAGGCGCCCGCGGCCATCGTGAACAAGGACGGCGTCTACCAGTGTAAGAAGCATGCGCTCACGGGTGCGTCTAGACTTTGGCTGTATCCGCGCTTCCGTTAATCTCCGCGGCAGGCTGCAACCAATGCTATGGCTGGAAGAAGCAGATCACCCGCGCGCGCACCGCCGCGAAGAAGGCCGGGAAGAAGTGAAGAGCGTGAAAGCAGGCCACGATGGGCGCGTAGTAGTGTGAACGAATGTGCACAATTACAAGAATGTATAAATATAGGTTGAAGGCTTCATGTTACTGGGGATATATGGTCGAATTTTGAACTGTAGCGGGGATCTCCCTATTTATAAGATTGCGCGTGTCTGCCTGAAGCTTTTTAAACTCCGCAATCAAGCCGCACTCTACACTCAGTGGCCGAGACATACCCTAAATTACAGAACAACTTATTTATTCTTCACCGATTGTGGGTTAACTTATTGAGAATGGGAGCAAATTTATTCGAGAAGACCTCTGCCAGATCAGGTGAAGTGCCAGGGCTCTCGGACATGTTTAACTTTATAAAAAGTCGCTGTCCATGCTGGGTGCCGAGTGGTCCGACGAGCCGTACGCGGCTTTCGTTCTAATCTAGGGTGCATGCCTCAATCAGCCGCTCTTACACAATTGTGAGCTCAGACTGATGAGCTTGCGAGCCAGCCTGAGTGAGAGCTAAGGGAGACTAGATTACCGAGCTCCAGTATATCTTATTCGGATCAGCCGATCAATAGATCACTTTTGCCTCTCTCCTCGTCGCGTCCATCGCGCTCCTGCTTTCCGCTCCCCCGCTTCGCTCACCACATAAATTTCGTCTCCTTTCCTCAGCATGCCCGTCGTCACCTCCCGCTGCGGTATACCGCTTCCCCTCGACAACACCTTCGATTACACGGCTTGGAGAAAACAGCCGGCTGACCTAGCGATCCCAGCTGACATGGAGCTCCAAGAAAAAAACCAGCACAACTACGACGCCGAAATGGTGAATAGGACCAGCATCAGGACGACCAGGGAGTACGAGGAGGACATGTTAGCCGGAAACGCACCCCCGACGACACGCGATGTCGAAGCGAAGCTCATCGCTTTCTACGCGTACCACGATGCTGAGGTGGCGAAGATGCGCGACTCCCAGCAATACTGCGCCCAGGTAGTCGCCCCTCTTCCACCCAAGCTAATCGTGTTTCTGCTAGGTGAATGCGAGAAGTGTGCGAAGGAAGTTGAAAAGAAGAAAGAGGATGAGAAGGCAGAGAAGGAGAAGGTGTCGAGCTTGAAGGGGAGCATGGTGATGACCTCGACAACGAAGATCAACCCGCTGATGCGCCCGTCCGTCTCGACACCCCAGCCTTTCCAGGCCGCGATCAAGTACGGTCTCCACCCCGCTCTTTTCTGGTTCACGGACAAACACCTTTGCTGGGCAACGAAGAACGGCTCCGAGATTCCCATGCACAAGAATACGAACATCCTCGCCGTGCCCGAGAAGTCTCTGATGGACATCAACAAGATGAACTCAACTTGGGGCTCAGATGATTCGACGGACGGCCACTCCATCCTCGAGTGGATGAACACGTCGCAGAACTTCCTGGCGGCCTTGGACGATCTTTGTCCCGCAATCGACGCGTCCAATCCCTTCTCCTTCTTCGTCGAGTTAACCAAACATTTCGCCTTTTTCCAGGCCCTCGACGACTTCGAACCTCTCTACAACGTCTGGTACCCTGTCAAAAAGACGCTCTGCAACAAAGTTCTAGACAATAACCTCGCCTTCGACACACCATACTGGTCTTCCGAAGTCAGCGGCATACTCAATGCTTTCAAAGCCCAGAGGAATTCGTCAAAGGGCCCACTGGCATCACAGGCGGTCAAGATGAGTGACTTGGGACCATCAACTGCTTCGCAGACCACTGCACATGTCAAGCTCCAGCGTCGCGAGGACGATTACCGGCCCGCTCGTGAGCTGCCTACAGGTCTGCGGAGTTGGACGCCACGCAACTCCTTTGGAGGAAACAACTCTTTTCGAGAATGTGGCACCGAGCAAGCCCGCAACAGTGACTCTCGCAAACGCCGACCCCTCGTCTGCTTCATTTGCACTGGAAATCACACTGTCCAGAGACACAAGGAATTCAAAGGCCCGTAGAAAGACTTCAATGACTGACAGCTGTTCTCGTCCTTCTACGAAGATGGTCAGCTCAAGTCCGTTCGGAATAATCAGGCCATCTGCATCGCCTGGAATTGCAACCAGCCAAGCAAACCCTGCGAAGGCGCCGCGGCACATCCCAGCAAGCGATCGCATGTTTGCAGCCTCTGCGGCGGAGGCCACCCCGCGCTCCCGGGAGACCCCTGTTGCCCACACCTCCGCAATGGCGCGTCCGCGCCCTGATCCCACTTGCCCCACAGAATTTCTTGAGCCCTCATTTCTTGGCGATGTCTCTGCTGAACTTTCTTACCCAGACTTGAGTCCTTTCGTCTCCCACCACCCGGTGCCCAATCTTTTCTCCTACCCGTCTCACCAAGAACTCTTCTCTCGCATCATCCACCCATACAACGTCGGAATTTTCTCGGAACAACTGTAAAAGCACCACCTCACGCATCGATACCCGCAATTAATCAATAACCTTAGAAATGGGTTTCCGCTAGGAAAAATGCTGACGCTGGAACGCACCATCATCATCCTGAATAACCCTTCCGTCCACGAGCACCGCGAGACAATCGTAAAATATTTGAAGGAGGAACTGGACAAAGGTCGAATGTCGGGGCCCTTCTCTCAACCCGAGATGGAGGTGATTTGCCACGGGCCTTTCTTTTCCTCGCCGATGCTCGTCGTTGTCCAGGAACAAGGCCAGGGTTTAGAACCGAAAAAATGTGTCTGCTAACACCTTTCCAAGGACGACGTCTCCTCAGGTCATCCTTCGGTCAACTTGTTTATCGACAAAGCAGACTTTCCGACAAAATTCGACTTCGCAATTGACATCACTACCTTGGTGAGCTCTCTCCTCTCGCATTCGCAGGCCCTTCCCCATCTAACCATCCATCCATCCATCGCGTCTGCCGCTGGCAGATGCCGTCGTTCCGTTGATCCATCGATCAATCCATCCATCGTGTCTGCTGCTAGCAGACGCCGTCCATCCATCGCCTCTGCCGCCAGCAGAGGCCAACGCATCACGCCTCCATCCCCATCTCGCTCCTGAACTCCGCATCACATTGGTAGAGACCGCCGCACCACCTCCATATGCTTACATGCCCACAGATTGCTGAAGCACCGCATGGTACTCAAGCGTGGGCCTTTGACATCAAGGCCTTCCACCGGACCTGCCCAGTCTTGCCCAACCATAAACCCTTCCTTGTCGCGTCATTCAACGGTGGTTTTTTCCTCGACCACTGCCACCCTTTTGGCGCGGCGTCAGCCAGCAGTAATGCCGGCCAGATATGCAGGGCCCTTGTCGACATTTGGAGAGCCAAGGGTGGAGTTGATGCCAAGACGTGCGGTTATGAGGACGACCTCGCCAACTTTCATGTACCCAACACTGTTGGCCCTTTCACCCACGGTCCATTCTGCTATCGACTCGATCGCAACACCTCCCTTCAACTCGTCGCCCCACTTGACGTGCCGTGGCACCCAGTCAAATCAGGAGAGCGTTACGAGGACACCATCGTCTTCCTCGGCTTCGTTTGGGACATCGCGAACCAGTGAGGAGCATTGTCTGAGCCCAAACAGCTGAAATACCCCGCACATGTTGGCGACTTCATCCACAGTGCCACAAGATCGAAGAAGTTTCTCCTGGACAAGCTGCAGGAGCTCCACGGCACCCTATGTCACATCGTGTTCATTCTTCTCCAACTCGATGTCCTTCTACCGTGGCAGTGCAACAGCCCGTTGTTTCCTCTCCTCATCCGCCCTTGACATGCTCAAGTGGTGGCGCCGTCACCTAGAAGATGCGCATGCGTTCCATTCCGTTCGCTGCACCGGATCGGACCACTCCGCAACCATCGCATCTACGTGGGTGCGTCGGCCTCGTGGGGCATCGGAATCGTGGTTGGGCGCAAGTGGTATGCCTTCAGACTAATAAAGGAGTGGAAGAAGGAGGGGCGGGACATTTCACCGGGGGCAAAAGCCGACGCATGTCGTTTTGACATGCGTCAAGCGCATGTCATTCGCAGGTGCTGATGACATTGACAATGAGTCTTTGTATTGTTTAGGTCTGTATTTCACAAAGGAGCAATTAATATGGGTGTAGATAGACTGAATAATGAAAATGATTTAGAGGGACTTAGCGGGGAGTTTCCAGAAAGAAATCATATAGGGAGTAATAAAATTGTCGCGAGCCGTGAATCAGCTGTAGATGCCGTCATGGGTATGACGAACAACGGCACAATGGAGCCGGGGTTATTGCGCGCCCTTGTGACAAGGCACAGCAATGATGGGTGCCGTCAAGGTGCCGTGCTCCCATCTGTCCGCCCGCCGCCGGCGTGATGGCGGTGTCACGCGTGCCCGCTTGGCACGGACGGTGGTGGTGCTTTGTGCACATTACCTTTGACAGCTCGCCACCACAGCCACACATTGCCTTTGTCGGCACACTGCCATACCTGTACATCGCTCTTGTCGGGCCGCTCGCTGTCCCTGTTGTTGCCCGCACTTCAGTGGCGGGACGTCCACTCCCGATAAATTCCCGATAAAATATCCATTAAATGGAGAAAAATAAACTGCGCAGGGTGTGACCAACGCGCCATCACGTGCTCGCACCGCGCGGTCGCTGTTCGCCGTTGTTCCCCCACTTCGGCCGCATGGTCCGCGCACTGCAGGCACGTGATGGCGCGTTGGTCACACCCTGCGCAGTTTATTTTCCTCCATTTAATGGATATTTTATCGGGAATTTATCGGGAGCACGGACGTCCCCACCACCAAAGTGCGGGGAACAACAGTGGACAGCGAGCGGCCCGACAAGAGCGATGTACAGGTATGGCAGTGTGCCGACAAAGGCAATGTGTGGCTGTGGTGGCGAGCTGTCAAAGGTAATGTGCACAAAGCACCACCACCGTCCGTGCCAAGCGGGCACGCGTGACACCGCCATCACGCCGGCGGCGGGCGGGACAGATGGGAGCACGGCACCTTGACGGCACCCATCATTGCTGTGCCTTGTCACAAGGGCGCGCAATAACCCCGGCTCCATTGTGCCGTTGTTCGTCATACCCATGACGGCATCTACAGCTGATTCACGGCTCGTGACAATTTTATTACTCCCTATATGATTTCTTTCTGGAAACTCCCCGCTAAGTCCCTCTAAATCATTTTCATTATTCAGTCTATCTACACCCATATTAACTGCTACTTTGTGAAATACAAACTTAAACAATACAAAGACTCATTGTCAATGCCATCAGCACCTGCGAATGACATGCGCTTGACGCATGTCAAAACAACATGCGTCGGCTTTTGCCCCCAGTGTTTGTTGGCTCGAGGTGATTGCCATCGAGCTGCTTTACCACTCCCTCGCCCAGGTCGGCTATCACGACACCCACCTGCTCATCCATTCGGACAAAAAAGCTGCCATCGGCGCCCTCTTGAAGGGGAGAAGCCCCAACTTTCACATGAACCTCTGTGCGCGCTGGGCGTACACCATCGCGGCCCATCATATGATCATCCCAAAGCTGATCTATGTTGAGTCTCGGCTAAATCTAGCTGACAGCCACTCTCGTGGCATCCTTTCCTTCCCCCTTCATGACCTACTCAAGCGAGAGTTTGAGCTGCTGCTCAATCTCGCCGAGCTATTCGTCCCCAGCGACATCTAAGCCGATGCCGTATTTCTTCATGTTGCATAAGTCCGAACCTGCAAGTTACAAGTAAGTGTCGTTGGGCAAGTTGCGTCGCGCGCCTAACACACCACCTCGCAGCCCTCAGCCTCCTCTTATGCCCTCCGCTCCTGTTTCACTCCATCGCACACCCGTCTTTTCAATGAGGTAAGTGATGTTACCATTCAGCGCGGCTTTTCGCCTTAGTAACAGATGTTTTCCCAGCGTTGCCCCTCTCCCCATGCCCCCACGCACTATCCTTGCTCTGCACACTGAACCCACGCCTGCGCCCAGGTACATAGCCGCACCATCACGGACGCTGCCTCGCCCAACCCACAATAGGCTTTTCAGCCTCTCGTTACTTGCCTTCGCTGACCATCCATCTTTTCCCACCGCATCTGCCCTCCCTGCCAAGCATGCTCACAAGCCCCGGGACGGCAACAGGATCGAACCAAGCATCTATCGCCCACACATCCCAGCGGATCACCGCATCCTGCTCTGGACGTCACCCTTCTGCATCGAGCTCCACCTCCGGATGCTGGGCGCCGGCATCAGCCCCCACCTCAAAGCACGCATCTACGAAGCGCTGCTGCACACCACCACCGAGCAGACCCGCGAGGTCTACGCCAGCCTCCTGCAGTTCCATCAGTTCTGCAACCGCCTCCGCATCAGCGAGTGTGCGTGGATGCCTGCTGACCAACTCCTCCTCACCGCTTTCATCGCCAAAGGTGTCGGCCTCCACTCGGGGAAGTGCCTGAGGAACTGACTCAACGGCCTGCGCCTCTGGCACCTCTTCAACGACGCCGAGTGGCATGGCGATAAGGGCTGGCTGCCTTTGCTCAAGAAGGCTGGCGATTGCGCAGGCCGATTGCGCAGGCATCCCTTTCAAACGTGTGCCACGGGGTCCCATCACCAAAGCACACCTGCGCGCCTCCCTTGATCTGGCAACAGGCCAAGACGCAGCCATCTGGTCATCGGCGACATTAGGTTATTGGGGCTGCCGCCGGATGGGCGAGCTTGTCGTCAAGAGCACCAACAGCCTCTTGCTTGAGCATGACACCTGCCGTGAGACGCGCATATCTTTCGGCGCCGTCAACGGGCATGAGGTAGTTGACTTCCATATTGTTTGGACGAAGACGATGACCATCGTCGGCGCCAAATGCATTCTGACGCAGGTGCTCGGCAACGACACAGACCTCTGCCCGGCGTGGGCCTTCAGAAACCATCTAGCATTCAACGACTCCCTGCTGCCTTTTGCCCCCCTCTTCGCTTTCCGCACTCGCGGCACATGGTGCCCGCTCACCAAGAACAATTTCCTCCACTACCTCTGCCGCGTACACCGCCGCTCACCTCGCGGTCGTTTTTGATCATATCTACCGCATCAGCGGCTCTGTCAAGCTCCTCCTTGCAGGTGTCGAGCCCGAGGTCATCATGAAGCTCGGGGGCTGGACCTCCCTTTGCTTTCTCATATACTGGCTACGTCTCAAACAAATTCTCCCCACCTGAATCACTTTGGCCTGGTCTTCTCACATGCGCGCATTCGCCTCTTCTCATGGACATCCAGTAGACTCCTCAGCGCTTAATTTTGATGGCGCAGACACCTAATTGTAACCTCCATCACTTTACTTGTAATATTACCTCACTTCACATGCTCGGCTGGGGTCTTCGGGCCCTCGTAAGTCAGCGCCCTCACGCGAGCTTCGCTCTTAGAGCCTGCTCCATGTGGGGATTCTTCGGTTGCCTCGTACGGGGCCGAATCCTCCATCGCGTATGGGGTTGGGACGCTTCGCGCGTTCCTTTTCTCCGGCCCGCAGCCCTGCCCACTTATTAGAGCATCCGTGGCTTTGCAAGCCAGCCGCGAAGAAAGTACACCTGTACACTATATCAACAAAAAGAATGTCACATGCTTCTTTTGACTATATCTCAAGTGTTAGGCAATAAATTTGCGAGAAAATCCATTTGAGGGTCTTCAGGAAGTGCAGGCGGGAATATTGGGATGAGTGATGCGATCAAAACGCCTTCGATGCACCGTCAGGCGGGTCAAGAAGGAAAACACCGAAATCCCTCGTTGACTATGCACATTTTTCGAAGGGTCCGAGTCGCCCGAATGAAAGCCAGACATCTTCCCATCGACTTTTCATTCTGAGCCGAACCGAAATATACAGGGGATAAGGAGCTACAGCACCAACAAAACCGCAAGTTTAGGGTGTTTGCGGTGTCAATAGCCCCCCATTGCCTGCATATTTTTTCTCCATCTAAGCTGTGGGGTGGCATAGTATGACATGCACTTCAATTTGGGTGGTCCAGATTTCATGGAAAAAAATCAGAGCCCAAACTCCAGATTCGGATGTTGGCCTTTTTTCAGTTCTTAACCGCCGCCCATGCCACATCAATTATTTGATCTCAGTATTGACCCAAAGTTTTCAATTAGGTCCCCCGCTACCATCTCGTTCTTTGCTCCATGCGAAAACATGCACTCAATCCTGAGATATGGGCGAAACAATCATGTGACATTCTTTTTGTTGATATAGTGTAAATTGATTTAATCCCTGAAGAGGATCCTTGGCCGCTTCAAACTGCTTGCATGTGTAAGAGTGGATGGCGGTCCGCGAAGTGGGCTGTCAGCCACTTGTATTTATTAGTATTACCAGCTTGACGATGGCCGATACGCGTGCTATGACTGCCGGCCTTACATGAAGCCTTCAAGTCAATTTGAACTCTCATATGAAAGTGAGTGGCCGGCAAGCAGCGGAGCACAAACAGGGCGTAAATATATCAAGAGATAAAAGTGGTACATTATAGAACCGTCAGTGCACATGGAGCACGACTCGCAAAAGATAAAAGCGTAGTAGTGCAAAGTTGCCAGTGAAAATGAGCACAAGATTGAATTATTCAACTTCAAGTGCCAGTGCTGCTGCTACCGTTGTCTCTGTGCCTCAGATTCAAGTTGTGGCCAGTTAAGTGTGCAGATATCCCGATCATATTGCAGTGCAAGATCGCGGCGATGAGAAAATCCTTCTCGGTTATGCTTACAGGCGGGGGTCCTTCTTTCACTCGATCAGGTGAAGCTTCAGAACGGGCTACAGGAGGCAGCAAGGAGGCAGATTAAGCATGCAGTGGAGACGACAATTTGATGTGATTACTGATGTGCTTATATAAGCTGATTGGAGACATTTTCGGTACTCTAAGCACAAAAAGAAACTAAAGTTTCTGTTTTTGAACAACGACGGATAATTTCCATTCGATTTTTCAAGATTAGCCGGATTGTTCATTTACTTAACCGGCCCAATTGAGGGAAATTTAGGTGCATTATCCATAGGTCATATTCTGGAACGAAGATTTCTCGCCAAAGGCAATGCATAAACAAATTTGAGGGTTTTTTTAGGTGCTTGGGAGCCAGAATTACCGTTTGTGACCAGTATGCCAGCGTCTAAAGTGGGCCAAAATCTGTCTGGACAAAAATTGAGGGATCTGGGAAGATTTTACATTGCCAGGATCTAGCCTCTAAAACTTAAGGGATTTCTATCATAGACTATCATAGTACCCCTCTGACTGTGCACTCCGATGTGCCACTTCCCTGATGCAGGCCTCATTTCTTGTTCTTTGGCCTCAGGAAAAATTGCCAATCTGTTTTACTATGCCAGCCATGGTCTGACCAGCTTTTATATCCATGTGAGCCCTCCGAGGTGTGCGATAAATGAAAGGCAGATATTTTGTGGCACTTTGTGACCCCGCCAAAATACTTACAATCGTCGGACGATTATATCTTTCCTCCATGTGACCCTAAAACCCTGAAATTATTCGAGGGTGTGCAATACACGGTAAGAAGCCTAAATTCATATGCCGAGGAGAGACCAAAGAGAGGATGTAGCTGGGGGGGGGGATTTATTATACTCGCGAGGTCCACAACATGAACAACGAGTCTACCGAAGACAAAACATGTAGGAATATATGGGTGGTTACCCATACATAAACCTACAAGATGCCGACGGAGCACAACATCCATTCCAGGGGGGCGATCACACAAGACGCTGAGCAACTGGGGCGATCACAGCCGATGTCAGAAGGGATAGCCTGACACAGCCAAAGCGGATTCTGATCCGTGATTGCCCATCACATAAGCGAGCGCACTTCGACCAAGACCACCATGTCCTCCGAGCGGACACGGCAACGTGCTTGCGATATTTGTAGACGCAGGAAGCGTGAGTGGAAGCACCGCTGGTCCCCTGCTGTTGCCGGTATTGACTGCAGCTCTTCTTTGGTCAGGACGCTGTAAGATTTCGGTCTGGATCGCTATCAGTTGTTAACGGACAGCATAGGCGATAGCGCAGACCGATGTGCCCACTGTGTAAAGTACAACTTCACCTGCACATATCTGGAACCATCACCAGTATTTCGGTATTCTCTTTACTTCGAGCCAGACGTTCTAATCTTTGCTCTAGGCCCGAAACGCGCACGACACAGGACAGGGTTCGCCCTCACATGACAATCACCACGTCGAAAACCTCAAGCTGCGTCTTGAGCGTGCAGAAGCATCCCTGCGTGAGCCTGTTGTGCCGCCGCCGATTGCCAGAGCAATTGCAAGACTAGCAAGGCCTTTCAATCCTCCGCACCCCGACGACGCCGGATTCATTGATATCGCTGACAGTCTCAAAGCGCTCTCCCTCGAGAGCACTCCCACTGATCCCGGATTCCAAGGCAAGAGTAGTGCTGCCGCGCTGGTCAAGGCCGCGGTCGCAGTAAAGCAGGGTCACATGGCGCTAGATTATCAGCGTCCCGCTCCAAAACCGTGGACTCTGAAGCCGGTACGCCTCTCTGCTTTCTTACATTAAGGATACCCCCGATAGTTCCATTTTTCAGTGGGAAGGTAATTCCTTGGTCGCCCGACACGGCCTGTCGTTTCCGGAGGACCATTCGATGGTGTCCCTCGTGTCTTTGTACTTTTCCAGCGTCAATCCGTTAATACCCCTCCTGCATCGACCGACATTCGAGCAGTGCATCGGCCGACGGCTTCACGAGGATGAACCTGGGTTCGCATCGACCGTCCTCCTCGTTTGCGCCCTCGGTTCGTTGTATCTCCCAGAAGTGTCCAGGCAGGAGCGCGAAACACTGGGATGGAAATGGTACAACCAAGTTGAGCTTTGCGGCCACACACTGAAAAATCTACCGGCGCTTTACGATCTCCAAGCTTATTGCGTGCGTGCTTTCATGCCAGCCAGCTGTTCAACTGACATTCGTCCTCGCAACAGCTTGCTGCGGAGTTTCTGAACTTGACCTCCAACCCCCGCTTCTGCTGGTCCATTGTTGGGTTCGGGCTGCGCCTTGTCGAGGACATGGGCGCCCATCGCCTCAAAAGCGCAGCACGCCCGATTAGTGCAGAAGAAGAGCTCGAAAAGCGCGCATTCTGGCGAGTGAATATTTGTTCTGGGTTGGTATAGACCTAACCCCGGACGCGCAGGGTCCTCGTGCTATTTGATAGCCACCTCAGCGCCGCCCTCGGGCGTTCCGCAGTCTTCGACCCGCCCGGGTATGCATTTTTCCACCCCTTTTCCATGCGCCTCACCAATGCAGATTCGTGCTATTACGTCAGATTCGATATGGACCTGCCGTCGGAGTGCGACGATGAGTATTGGGGAATCTCAGGGCCTGGGGCTCAGCCGCCTGGGATCCCATCCTCTGTCTCGTTCTTTAATTCGATCCTCAACCTGTATCGCATCTTTCATTTCACCTTGCGGATCTTCGTATGTTTGCCTAGATGTCTTCCTCCCGTCCTCCCTGATTCTCGGTCTAGTACTGCACCACCCGCTCCCACACATTCATGAAAATTAGGCACCTCTGGCCAATTGCCACGCAACTCGGCTCGACACTGGACAAATGGTTCAGCTCCATCCCGCAACACCGTGCGTGGTTCACCGCTGCCATTCCAAACTGACTGTTAATGCCGCGCAGTCATCTGGGATCCAGTGCATCCGGATGCGCTCTTCTTCGATCAGTCCGCGGCGCTCCATTGCTTTCATTGCTACGTGCGCATACTCATATACCGGCCCTTCCTCCCTGCCGTGCGTCCGGGGTTGCCGACGGTGAGCGGGTTTCTACGGGCTCACCGCACAATTTGAATCCGTGTCCTTCACAGGGGCTGGCTGCTGTCTCGGAATGCAGCGAAGCCGCACAGGCGTGCATCCAGGTCGCCGAGACTCACCGCCGACGGAGACCGGACAGTCCCTTGTTGTTCAGCCAGGTGAAGTGGATAGCGCGTGTATCTCCTATACTTATTGCCTACATGCCGTCGCCCATGCACAGACCCCAATCTTCACCGCAGCCATGGTGTTACTGCTCAAAACATGGGGCGGCGCGCCGACGGACGACACGAGTGGGGCACTCGCGTACATTCGCACGGGGATCGACGTGCTGAAAGCCCAGCAGGAGCGGTAAGCCCGATTCCACATTGAAACTGGCTGCCTGAACTGAGCAGAGTGATCCAGCTGGTCTGCCTCCGTATTTTATCTGTGAGCATCGTTCTCATCAGCTCCTTTGCTCACTGCTGATGGCTGAGACGAGTTCTGTATTGGGGGAGTTGGTGTCCCTGGATCATCCTGGGACGGATCAAGCAGCACCTCACCGCGTCGACGATTACATTCACAGCGCCGCGGCCGATAACTCACAGAGTCATGCCCCACCAAATTGGGTTCCCAATGCAATGAACGGAGACGTTCGGTGGGCGGTCGATGCCCCGCCAGTGTTTGTCGGCGACGAGGAAATTCATCCCACGGCGAGGTTTCATCGCCCGTACGATATTGACTTTTACTTCAGCATAGGGGGTTAGAATTCAGAGGTTGAGGCGAAGATTCGACTAAATATGCCACTTGGGAGGCTGGATTCCGATGATCTATATACAGGGCATGATTCACGTCTGGGGGAGTGTCAGTCAATATTACACCGAAAACGAATGTCCGATATTGATTCCCGAAGGCAGTGCTTGCTGAATCTTGTGGCGAACGGATAATTTCCTTGTTTGTCTTCGGTAGACTCGTTGTTCATGTTGTAGACCTGCGAGTATAATAAACCCGCCCCTCCCCCCCCCCCCCCCTGCCCTCCCCCCCCTCCGAGCTTTAAACCCTTGTAGCACGGGTGATCCGCGAGCTAAGTTCCATCCCGAACGCAGTGCTGGCTGCTGGTTGGCTGAAAGTCTGATCAACTCGCACGCCAGTGAAATTTACTGTGCGTATTCTTAGAAGGCAAGCAGGGAGAGACTGGCGGCGAAGAAAACGCCAGCCTGTGTTCCGTCTTGATCCGAAATCAGTATTTGGTCCGCGACGCCCAGCACATCTCTCCCGGATGCCTCATCCACAGTCGAATCCTCCCTGCAACCACAGATCTCATTCAGCGCCGATACACAGACTTCCACCGGAACTTCTCGTGGTCGTCTTTTGCCTATGCTGTGCCGCATTCACACAGTTCGATCCGTCGAATCCTTCTTCGCTGGCCACCGAAATATCCCGCCTCGCGCACAAACCTCTCTTCGTCGTGGCGCAGGTGTGCGCGTCGTGGCAAGGAATTTCGATGGGCACCGCTGGACTGTGGAGCAAAATTGAGCTCCACAGGAAGCTGTGATCGACGCCCGCTAGTCGCGCGACGGCCTTAGCATTGCTCACGACCGTTTTGGACCGGGGAGGAGCGTCCTCGGTCAACGTGTCGGTCTTCGTCGATGACGACATCCCTCAAACTGCCCTTGATCTCCTAATCGCGCATGCGGAGCGGTGGCCGACGATGTACTTCGGCAGCGACAGGCTCAATCTCCACTGTCTTTCCGCCGCACAGGGCAGGCTTCCTAACTTGGAGATGCTAAACTTGGCAGTGGGGACTGTAATGTCTCTTGACGTGTTCGTGGATGTCCCAATTTTGACTACTGTATTATTACCCATCACGCGTCACTCCCCCCTTGGTCAATGGCGAATATTGGTGTTTCATCACACATCACCCACTCCTTGATCGAATGTAATTTTCATCATGCAGGTGTCAAAGCTGCTCAAAATCTCCTCTGCGACACATAAATTTGAAAATTTTCCGAAAATTTCGGTTCTGTCACACGAAATTTTGGCTCTGGTCGAATGGTCGAACTGGTAATTCGGGTCACGCATCACACCCTTGGTCGAATTGAATGTAATTATACAATACACTGGAGTTCGGGGGGCCACCTGGGGCCTGTGAAAGAAAACAGATATCACAGGGTAAGCGATAGCTTTGAATGGATTGGTCTTACTGAATGGAATACCTTTCCAAGAGGGAATATGACTTATATTCAGGTTCAAATACTGGAACCTTTATATAATCAGTCACACACAAGCTTTCACCAATGAAGTCTTAGATTTAAACCAGAGCTAGCATCGTAGTTCAAATATGTAAGGCTGCTGTCAAAGCAAAGAGGATAGATGAGTGCTGGCGGCCCGGGTTGAGTATCACACAAGTAGCAGTAAGTGAAGATTTCACGGTGGTTGGATTGCAAGTAGGAGATGGTAAGATCTAGATACAGGCGGAGGTCAAGCCTCTTATATACTGCTAGCTACTGAGTGAGTCACAATCAAATGACTCAGACTGACTCAAAAGTGACTCCAACCTGCACTGCCAAGCACTGGAATTGCGGGACCTGAGTCAGAAAGGCAGTGGGTTGAACCGTGAGAAATAAATACTAAATACGAGGCATGTAGGCTAAAACACGAGATAAATGATTGCCTATCTACCCAAAAGTGCCAATATTCATCACAGGCACAGGGTACTTGCGTCCATCGCAACTCTCCCTTTGCACCAATTGAATCACCTCCATTGCCACGACTTTCTGGGGCTGTCGCAATCTATGCAAATAGGCGCGTACTCCGTTACAAATCTAATGCCCCGGCTATCGAGAAACACCAGCTTTTGCCTGGGGTTGTCCGTCTTCGACCTAGCCTTCAACGATCACACCCCTTTCCCCGCCATTTCGTCCGACGTTGCACACTTCTCCATTGACGTCGACGTCCGCTTCTCCTACAGCAATGTCGGACCGATCTTAGTGAAAATTTTGGACAGCCTCACATTGGCCGTGCTCGAGGGGCTGGAAATAATTTCGGACCAGTATCCACACCCCGTTCTCCCGTGGTCGCACACCGCATTCCTTGTCTTCGGCTTAACCTCTTCGTTCCATACCCATCTTCAGTCCCTCCAACTGTCTCACTCCACCATCACGGAAGCAGAACTTCTGGACTGCTTGTCCGCGTTCCTGTGCCTGGAGTGCCTGCCAATCGCGGACCATCTATGTGTCGAGATAGGCGGCACCGATCACCACCTCCTTACCGACGTACTATTCGACCACCTCACCTTCACGCACTCGGCACACTGCGTCCCCCGGTTTTGCTCCCTCGCATGTAACTTCACCGACACAGTTTTCTTCTCTCCCGCGTCCACTCCGCGTGGCCCAATACTCGCCCATTCGAAATCGCGCTCCGCTGGCTGCCAGGGCATCATCGCGATCTCGATCCGGGTGCACGTCTGCAGATAGACGAGATATTCCACCAAAGGGCCCTGGTGTTTGTGTTTGAACGAGCTGATGCAGCATGAGGTGGGTAACTGGTCCTGCATGCTGTGCGCTACGTTACTGACCAAGATTCTTGGGGGATGTGGAACGGGTTGGTCTGAGCGGTTTCGTGACATAAATTGTCCGGGGCTGACCACCCTTGGGCGGGAATAAAATAAGGTGGGAGCTGAATTTGTGGGTCTGACTGCGTGAAAGAGAGCGTGCGCACGTGGCAGAGTCGAACGGACTCTCTTACGTCGCTACGTATCTCGCAAAATACAAAACCTGGAACTGTCGGTGCATGCTGTGATTGATGCCCATGGTTCACTTTCATGTTTTGTGCTGACTCCAAAGTCGTCCGGTTGATTTTGGCCAGGATAGTGCAGGAATAAAACACAATGGAAACATACATTGTGTGGGTGCCCTCTTATTTTACACACAATTTCCGAGGAGAACATAGTTTGCAGACGTCTAGACTCGGGACATTATGCGTGGACCCCGTTCCGCCTTCATCATCCTATCAAGTGGATAAATTCTAGGCAGATCCAAGAAGTGGAACCACCCACAGAGTATTCTGAATGAGGGGACATTTCGCTCTAGACACGAAACACCCCCAGCGCGACTTCCGCATCGTCCGGTCCAGGCGCGAGGCATCTTTCCTGCAAACCGCGCGGAGGCATCGTATCAGCGTCTACTTATTCGTGTACAATGCTCGGGTACAAACAAGATATGGATCACAGGATGCACATTCGCCCCTGCATGGCAGGTCGGAGGCACAGGACTTCCCGCAGGACGAATAGTCCTGTGTGTGAGGTCAGTGAGCTGCGGTGAGCCGGTGGCTTGGTCGCTCACAGTGGACTCGATGTTGATGATGAGTGCGAGACTGTGAGAAGACGGTGCAGCTGAGACCGCGGCAGTAAAACTGCCGAGAACGACGCAGAGGATGGTAGGGAATCGCATCGATGGGAGTGGGAGACAGAAGCTCGATGGAGCATCCGTTCGGAAGCGAGTTGACGCCGGTCCTAAGGGGACCCCGAGGAGATCCAAGGACCTGCAGGAAATCTGTTTGATGCGTACGCAATGAAAACTTCTCTGAGTCGGAGATGTGTCAAAGGGTGATGCGTGGTGTTTAGGAAGCGTTCACCGCGGAAATTGGCCCGTTTAGGGTCGGCCGAAAATAAATCCGAGACTTAAAAGTTTCGGTTGCCACGTCACGTGAGCTTCCATATAAGGGATTCACGTGATCTGGCGCCCGAAACTTTAAGTTTCGGATTCATTTTCGGCCGGCCCTAAACCGGCCAATTTCCGCTGTGGTCAGTACTACAATTTTGCCGATGGAAGAGTGGAAAGAAATGAATGCACTGGTAATGAGCCGGGCGAATAATCTCCATGCAATGACAAAGATGAAACATACGTAAATTGGTCTGGAAGAACTTCGCGAGACTAGGTCTTCTGCTGCGTCACGCACACACACCGAGATTTGAGCAAAGTAGAGCAAAGTAGAGAGACATGCTGTAGTTCAACAGAGCAAGGCAATCGAAACATATTGATGGCTGGTTGAATTTGAACCTTCATGGTTCCGGCCAGCTTAGCCTACCGCCGCTCCAGAGGCCGGGGAAAGTGGACAGAGCCTGGATTACCCCCCCTAACGTCCCAAACTTGCAGATGATCCCCGTCGATGGAGCCGCCGAGCAATGTCGCACGGGATTCTGAGTTCTACGAGGAGGATGGAAATTCAACTGGCGTGCGACTTAGCTCTTCCTGATTCAGTACAAGGTATCCGATTGATGATGAAGAGCAATCGTTCAGATTGGGTTTTCTTTGCGTTGTTGCAAATACCCTTTAGAGCCTCTCAGCCATTCGACCTGTAAATTTTCGGTATGAAACTTAGCGCCAGATAAGATGGCGGTGGCATCAAGTAATGAATACGTTTATTGAATTATAGGGCCAAAGAACAACAGCTATCATACATCCTTCTTCTGAAAAGCCATGACGATGATACTGTATTATTACGATCAATTCGACAGTCACGGGTCACGGACCCCCCTGTCGATGTCGAAATATGGTCGGGGTCACGGGTCACGGAGGGGTCTGTCGAATGCAATTTTTGTCATGACCAACCCAAATTTCTCTCAACCATGCTAAAAACTAGTCTCTCAGAGCCAGACCTCAACACGGTATGATCTCGTACCTCGATGTGTTGAAGTCTGTTATTAAGTGATGGGTCCCGATTGGGGTTGGCCCTTGTTACATAATCTTCGCTTAGCTGCCCTGGTGCCGTTTTCGCTATGCGGCACCTCTTTCTCTAGTTTCTTGGGGTGGAACTAAGATTCGGAGTATATTAGAAATTACCTGTCTCTCTAAAATTTGTTGAATGGCGCTTGAATGAGTGCAGGGGCTCATCCTTCAATGTGATGGGACATCAACGGGCCAAAACCCATCAATTTGACTCGTCAATAGCTTTGTCCCATGGCATCGCAAAAATATGGAAATATTTGGGCACACATTAAACATCTGTTCCTTTACGACGTGAATATTCCCAAGATTTGAGAGCGGGGGCAAGGGCCTCAAAACGTGATTATGTAATAAGGCTCAACCCCAATCGGGACCCATCACTTAAAAACGGACTAGCTAAAAACCTAAATTTTGCATCTCGGATGTCGAAATTTTGAAGGGTGTCACGCCAAAATTCGGTGATTGTCGAATTGTCGAACTGGTTTTTTGGGTCACGGGTCACACCCCCTGTCGAATTGATCGAAATAATACAGTAATTCATCAGGTCCGCATCGATTTAGCACTTGCACTCGCCGGGCTTGCATGTACAGCTAAGAAAAAGAAGTCAGGCGAAGTAGATACTGAGACATAGCGAGCAGGACGTACGTAGCACCGCAGCCGCAGCTGGTGCTGCACAGCTGGCCTGGGAGACAGGGGCTTGGGTGGTCTGTGGGCGAAGAGGTGAGTGACGAAGATGGAGAGACTCCACCAAATCCATCTTGCTCCATCGATCATCTAGGATCTTTATCTGGACTCCTGCTGACTCCGCTCATCCCTTGTTGATGGATCATGTCCAAGCAGGCTTCAGCGCTCGACTTCCGCCGCGTCACGGTGACCCCATTTAATCATTCATGCAAGTGTATCTGTTCTTCTCAAGTTCTTCTAGGGCTGTTTCTCCAGATCTATTCTGCTCAATCAGAACTTCTCACACTGAGGCTGGCCAAAATCAACACTGCTCTCGGTGAATCCCCGTTCAACACTGCTGTAGATAGGGTGCTGGCGTCCGGCTGTGTTCGAGTCTTGTTTGGGATCTCTCTGCGTTCCTAGTTCTGGCGAGGAGTTCGAGGCCTCATATTCCTCTCAAACTCTTACGTATACCGATCTTCCGACAGTGGCGAGTCATTACCCTGTGTGGATGTACCTGCATATCGCACTCGTCTCTGACCTTCTTAAAAAAACACTGCTGGTTTCAAGCTGCGTTCGCAATCCGATCCTAGGAGCCAAGGAGCACTATTACTGCAAACGACCAGTACTCTGCGCTCAACCATGAATACGGTCACACTCTGCCTGTTCTCATCAAGTCCCAGCTCTAAATCGGTGGTACGACAGCCGGAGGCACGTCAATCAGGCCCGCGCCCCTGTGAGGCAGTACGACAGCTCTGCGAACTCTTTAGACTGCAGAGTTAATTACCAGCTCGAAATTGAACTGCTCACCCAGCTGTGGAAGTATAAAGCTCTCGAATCGAGTGAAAGCAGACCGACCGCTTTTTTGAGGCACCCGGGTGAGTGGATAAACAGGCGCTCGCACGCCAACATGCGCGCGCCGGTGTTTCCATATCCCATGATTGACTGGTCGCCTCTCTATCTACATACCCTCTAGTCTGTTCACTCCCCCAAGTACACGGCCACTCCATGCATCCCGCATTCCCGCTCACTGTTCTCTTGAGGACTGCTTGGTTCGTGGAGGCGCTCGTTACCAGCGGCCTCATCCTCGACGACACCAACACTTCAGCCTTCACATGGACTGGCGGCAGCTCAGGATCGAGCGCCCCGTGGATCGCAGTCAGTCCCACGACGCCGTGCACCGTATGTCCCACCCCGATGCCCACCACCGCTCACAACGACACATATCACGTCGGGCACCAAACCAGTACGGAATCGCTCACATTTCAAGGTGCCCTTTCCTGAAGCCGCAAATCGTTTCCGAAATTAACTCGTGGTGATTTGTGCAGGATCCGCCATGACGCTCTACGGCATCAACATCAAGGACGGCGCCAACATTTCTTTCAGCCTGGATAACACCTCACGCACGTATTTCTACTACGACGGCGCCGATATGTACACGAATCATGCCGTATTCTTTGACGCCGAGGACTTGGCACCAAGCGAGACGCATACTGTTTCGTGGACGGTCGATGTGGGGCCCACGGGCGGGTCGCTCGCGTTGTTTGACTACGCGATTGTTCCTGCTGATGGGGCGGGCGGGGACGTATCCAATAAGTCACCGCGAGTCCTGAAATTTCGACCCAGCGACTTCCCCAACATGATAATTCACAGGCAACCCACACAACCGAACGTGTCTGCCGGGTCAGTCAAATGCGCTCTACATTTCCCCGTATTCTACAACTGAAAAGGTACCGCAGGAAGCATCTGAATCCAGGGACTATCGCCGTCGCTCTACTCCGCATCCGCACAGCAAGGTCGAAACGATGCCCTCCGAGGCATACAGGATCCGACCGTTCAGGGCGCCCCCGAGCCCGCGCATTCCGCGCGCGGCTAAACGTAAGTAGATATACACTTGGATCTGCATTCGAGGCTACCGTTCGGTTGGTTAGATCTAAGTAAGAATATAGCACAGGGCCCGATGGAGTCTCCAATCGGTGACGAGAATCTCCGAAGAAACAGAGTGTCCCCTTACGCCAGCAATGAAAGTGAGCACATCATTACGGTTTAAATTGCATTGGGCATTTATCCCGACATAGGCGACATGGTACCTATTACGCCGGTGGAGGAGCTCTTGAGTGACAGGTTGACCACCCTCGAGGCGCGCGTCAATGAACATTTGATTCCACCATCGTATCGGGACTGACCTGCGACTGGTGTGGTGGGAATCTAATACTATCAGGAGTTATTACTTTCGAGTGTTCCGGATTTCCTCTGTGTTTTCTGCTGAGGTACTGGGGATTGGATAATGTGCAGTAAGGTCTTGTGAAGAATTGGGCAGCTGGCCATGAAAGAATGGCGGATAGATCCCGAGTCGAAATCTCTTCGACAGGCGACGCGCGTCGCTATTATCGACGAGACTCGGGAACTCAAAGCAGCTACACCATACTCAGCGATTAGAAAGCGGCTCCGGAGATGACTGAGACGCTTACCGATCATGCCCGAGGGAATAACCTTCCAAGGGTAAGCACTCGCGGGAGCAGATGTGTACTTCTGAAATGACGTTAGGAATTCCGGAAGGGAAGCGTTGAGGGAAGAATTATTTTGATTATCAAGCCAGCGGCTCTCCTGGGTTAAAAGGAGGAAATCAACGCCAAGGATACAGCACTAGTACTAGTGATGTGCGGGTCGGGTCGGGCTTGAAAGCCCGGGCTTGGGTCGGGTCGGGGCGGGCTTGGGCTTGAGAAAATCCCCGACCCGACCCGAGCCCGCTAGTAGGGCCCGGGTCGGGTCGGGCTTGGGCTTGAGCCCGGGCTTGACCTTATTTTTTTGCTCCCTGCATTCAAGTAAGTCTCATAGCAGATTCGGTGTTCTGTATATGATTACTCACTGTAAGTCTCATTCTGTAAAATTTTGAAACCTCACAGACAGTTTTTTCAACACCAATCAATCCATCAAAATGATTCGACCTACTATCGCAATTTGCAGCCACATTCAAGGTGAGAAGACCTGCTAGGGATGCTGTATTTCAGTTTACCAATGTTGAACTGCCTCAATGTTACCATTTCATTCAAAAAATCCGACCCTGAGTGGGACCCACTGAGGCCCGGGCTCAAGCCTGGGTCGCGGGTCGGGCAAAAATGTGGGCCCGACCCAAGCCCTACCTGAGCCCTACCCGGCACATCACTAAGCACTACATCCATGACTACTGTGGCTACCTGTACCAAGGCGACGGTCACGGTCACGGCGCGCCCGTCGCGTCGGGT
Source organism: Mycena rosella (assembly GCA_029378255.1). Lineage (NCBI taxonomy): Eukaryota > Fungi > Basidiomycota > Agaricomycetes > Agaricales > Mycenaceae > Mycena > Mycena rosella. The sequence goes on along the minus strand of JARKIE010000224.1, from coordinate 22,417 downwards.
TACGGTCACGATAGACCGGTCGTCAAGAGGAATACCGTGACATTGAAAAATGGAAATAAATTCCCAAAAAAATATCTAGCCGTCGCCTGTTTAGGCGACGGTCACGGTCACGATGACCCCGGTCGCGTCGCCCCCGTCCAGTGGCCTATGTCACAGCGGGTTGGGTGTCGCCTAGGTACAAGTAGCCACAGTATCCTACTTACAGGTGGAACCGGTAGAGTAGCTACCCCTCTCGCGCAGCATCTTCGAGAGGACAATTTCCCTGTGCTCCTGGCCAACAGAAGCGGCAAGTTCCCTGCCTCGTTTAAGGGCGTTCGGTTCGACTGGCTCCGCGCCACGGCGTATTCCACTCCGTTCAAGCAGGACAGCGGCCATCGAAACAGTATATCTCACACCGCCCCCCGTGCTCGAAATGTTCCCGCCGATGAAGGTGTTCATCGACTTCGCGGTTGAGCAGGGTATGAAGCGCTTTGTTCTGATGAGCGCCGCGGCGCTCGAAGCCGGCGGGCCAATTATGGGAAAGGTGCATGAATATCTTGGCTCCCTCAATGTGGAATATTGCGCCCTGCGGCTGACGTGGTTCTTTGGTGCGATTTTCTTTCTTTCTCTCACAGGAAGGATAACCAAATAATCCGAGCTGGAATACTGGAAAGATATGCAGAAAGTACTTACAATAACTTCTGCATATCTGTGGGCCCAGGGTGGAGAAAGCATTCAAAAGACACTGCAAAGATATTCTAATTTAAGCATATCTTCTGAATGCCTTCAGCATCTTTTGAATAATTCCAAGGCCGAGATATGCGAAAGTTATCGTAAATACTTTTCCAATACCTTTTCCCTGTTTTGGCCTGGGATATTTGGTTATCTTCCCTGTGTCTTGGTGAGACGCATTTGAATGTCATTGTTTATTAGATAACTTGCGGCTCGAGTATTCAGACCATATTCGAGAACATGACAAGATTGTGAACGCTGCGGGAGCTGGATTGATTGGTTGGATTTCGACGGAAGACATCGCGGACGTCGCATTCAAGGGCCTCACCGACCGAGTGATCGAGCACAGCAATCCAGTCATGGTCGGGTCTGAGATGTTATTGTACAGTCGTGGACAAACAAACAGAACATGTCCGATCGCACCCGAACCATCAATCTAGAGTGAAACGGAGTTCAGAACTGGAACCAGCGTGAAAAATAGCGTCGATTGCACCCCCTCCGAGGTTTTTCCCGCGAGAGACAAGGAACGGCCAATATTTTGGACCATTTCAACATAAATTGTGATTGGTAAACCCGCGGGTTGGGTGGTACCTGTATGACGGAAACTGAACTTGAAAGTCATCTGCTGCTTAAGGATGCTGAGCTGGGCGTAAATTTTAGGTTGAAGGGTGGTTGAACTTGGGTTCAACAGTGTTCAATACAACAGTTGAATCTTTTCTTTTGAACTCTTTGGTCACATGTCCGGATCACATGTCTCTTAGTCATTCAGAGTTTGGTGATTTATTTAGGCACAACAGCTCGTTGAGTTCTTCCAAATTCATTAAGATCATGAAGGACCCATCAAAAGGAGTTGATTCCATATTTTTACGTGATTTCTGGGTGAGATATAAAGGTACGGCCAATATCTTTGGTTGAAGATTTTCGAACCTCAATTTGAGGAATCTCGGCTCGTGCAGATGCATTTATGTGTCCTAAATACATTTTTTTATACTTCACTTGGTTTCTGGACATTCCGGGGACCTTCCATATCAGGTTGTCCTTTTTGTTTGTCCGCGACTGTATGCCCAGGTTCGCATCGCCGCTGTGTATAACTCCTCCGACTCACGGGTCCCAGATCGCGAAAATCATGACTGAGGTGCTCGGCCGCGAGATAAAGTACAGGAATGTGAGCGAGGAAGAATACACCAAGGTTATGCTTGCGCGAGGGATGCCTGCAGATTATGCGGTGTTCATGAGTGCTGCAGATGTTGGCATCAGCCAAGGTGGCCATGAAAGGCTTTATGAGAAGGCTGATTCCATTGACAAGAGAAGGCTTCGAGAGTTTATGGAGGGGCACAGAGATGCAGAGGAATGATGCGCGATGAAGACGAATTGAACTCGAGATTTAGTTTGTAAAGGCAGTAGACAAAGAACATTTTCAAATTGGCGGATATTTGAAATTCTGAATGGTCATCAAATGGTCGGCTCAGCATTAAAAGAGCTTGCTACCAACAGGTCAACAAGGTTCTGCAGCCTTCCTTGTTTGAGGCACTGTTCCAGAGTGTGCATCGCCGTTTGCGTGGCTCGTGAGGGCAGACGTGAAAGGGAGAGGCTGTGCACGGCCATCATCGGATCAAAGCACCGTTGCTGATCAAGCCAAGGACCTGTGAAGGAAACATCGACCAGCAGCGCCTCCCGCTGCTTTCGCCGCTCATGATCATCCCAATCTCAGGCTGATACGAGCCTTCGACCTTAATGGTTTCAAAACCCAACGTCGTGCTCTGCGATATGGACTATCATACGCACTCAGTGGATTCCCGACTCGCAGATTCACATTCCAAGCCTTAGGCTGCCTTAGGATGTATGTACTGTATTATTACATTCAATTCGACCAGGGGGGTTGACACGTGACCCGAAATACTGATTCGACTATTCGACCAGGGCCGAAATTTCGCGTGATGGAACCGAAAAATTCGACCACCGGAACGAAAATTTTCGAATTTACACATCGCGGACACAATTTTGGATGGTCCGAGATGAAAATTACATTCGACCACCCTAGAGGTGACGCGTGACAAAATACCAATATTCGCCATCGACCAAGGGGGGAGTGACATGTGACGGTCGAATTGAATGTAATTATACAGTACGACAAATTACAATGAGGTGGATTAGGATTGCCTGCCTCTACTCACAGTATTTTTTCATCAGAAGATTTGAACCTCCCATTGAAGAATTACGGACTGCCGACGGCATAGGCATTGTAGCATCTCGGGCCATCGACTCGCTTCTCTTTATGTTCTTACCCTCTATCCCCGTCGAGACCTGGCTGACTATGCCCGAACTTTCCTCCGTCGTGGATTTAAATTCTTATGCAACAGCTGAATCCTTGAGTGCCCGAGCCCGCGCATTACGGCGGTCCGTCGTATGTCAGCCATTCATCGTTTACAAATAACGAACTTACGATCGTTCAGCTGCTCTCGCCGCGCCTATGTCAGCTTTTCAAGTGCGCTGAATAATTGGAATCTATGGCGAACTCCCGGTTATGCTTTGGGTGACCGAGAAACCCAAGGTTCATAAAATGCAGCCACTGTACCGTCACCAATATCACCCTTGCTCACACCTAGACCTCCAGCAAAAATATGTCTTTATCCACTTTCTCGTTCTCTACCACTGCCGAAGAAGTTTCCACGGCCTTCGCTGACGAAATCCAAGGCAAGAATGGTGTGTAGTGCGCCATCCGGAACTGCGCTTTTTCTAACATTTCACAGTTTTAATCACCGGGACATCCATCAATGGCATCGATTTCGAGGCAGCCCGTGTCATCGCGAAGCACGCTAACCTTGTCATCATAACTGGCTACAATTTGGAGAGGTATTGACCTCGACCGAATTCCGAGTGTTTACTGAGAAGTTATGGGCAAGCTCAAACTCTCGGAGGACGCCATCAAGAAGGAGGTACCAACTGCGAACATTCGCCGCCTCACCCTCGATCTGTCGTCCCTCTCTGCCGTGCGCAAGGCGGCAGCGGAAGTTAACGCGTATCCAGAGCCTCTCCACGTCTGTTCAAACCTCGCCCCCGTGTGCCTCAGTTGACCTGTTTTCAGGTCCTGATCCACAACGCGGCCGCCCCTTTCGGGCTGTTCAAGCTCACCGCCGACAACCTAGAGACCCAGATGGCGACCGACCATATTGGCCCGTTCCTCTTGACGAAGTCACTTGCGCCCAAGCTGATGGCGTCGGGCACTGCGAACTACGTTCCACGCGTCGTTTGGGTATCAAGCGGCGCGCACGCGTTCGGGACTGGCGTGAACTTCAGCACAATTGCCCACCCCGACCCGGCGGAGTACAAGAACTTGGAGGCGTATTGGCAGGCCAAGAGCGCGAACTGCCTCACGGCCATCGAGCTGTCGAAGCGCTCGAAGGGCGTGATCAATTCGTACAGCCTTCATCCTGGCGGTGCGCCTATTTTTCCATCTCTGGGCCATGCACGTCTGAAGGGCCTGCAGTGATATTCACAAATATAAACCAGAAGGAGGAGGCAATTCCCGAAATGAAGGCCTATGGTGCGCCAGCTCGTCTCTCTTGATTCGTTCTCGTATTCACATAAGGTCGGGAAAGGAATCCTCCTCCCTGATGGCAAACCCAACCCAGAGATGTTTCACTGGAAGACCATTCCCCAGGGCGCGGCGACGTGAGAATCGGCGAACGCGAACTATTATTCATCCCACAGCTTATTCATTCCTCCTTCAGAACCGTTGCCGCAGCATTCGATACCAGGCTCAACGGTGGGTCGAGTAGCCGCACACCATACCGTTCATTGACTTTGGTATTATTGTTTCCCTCAGACAAACCCGGCGCATATCTCTGCGATTCCACCGAAGCGAACCACGAGCTAGTGGCTCATAGCTCCGATCCCGTGAGCTCGACAACTGCTGTATACGCGTCCGGTCCTGACAGATTTTATAGGGCAACGCTGAGAAACTGTGGAACGTTACCGAGGAGATCATAGGCGAGAAGTTCACCTTCTAGGTACATACCTGTCAGAGTAAATTCCAAGCACGTTATTTCTGAGCCCACCAGCTTTCGTTTGTTAGCAGCCGTACCGGAACGCGATCACGTGTGCTATGTCGCCTCCCTTTTTAAATCCTATTGAATATTCCATAAGTTATGAAGACCGACGTCATGGCGGCGGGCTCGATCATTGGAAACGACGCAGGTAAGTAGCTCAGGTGCGCCCTGGAGCGCTATTCCTTGGGTCATATTCAAAGTGCGTGGCCACTTCAAGTTCTGGTCACGGTAAAGCGTTACACGTTCGGTGACTTGACGTTAACTTGACGGCTGATCCGTCCGCTGGTTAGCCCCGGGGACTGCACTCGTCCGTCCCACTCAAAACCTTCTACGCGAATTCATTCCAGGCCCCGGAATAAGGGGCTCACGTTACTTGAGGGAAAAAGCAACGTGCCATGACGCCCAGGAAGCTTAAAGTTAACGGATTGTGCTCGATCAATATGATCATTGTGTTCGAATTATGAGCAACTGTACCCAGATGTGCTGCGGAAGACCATTTGCCTTGGCAATGTAATACGGGAACCGTCTCTCGTGTTTCAGGCTCTCAGGCTTCCCGATGGGAAGGAGGAGTGGTTTCAATGGCCCAGTGATAGCGTATGCTTTGAACTCGTAAACCACTCGCCCTCACAATGCTCTATTTTCTGCTCCTTCTCTCGACCGCCTTCAAGTGGGCGCCGGCTCTGGCCACATTCCCAAATTAATCCCTGACGGGGACCTGGCTCGAGAATATCACCGTCCACGCCTCCGGGGAACTGCTCCTCATCTCTGTGGCTTCCGTCAGGTTATACAAACTCGACCCCACCGCTTCGAACACCACCCTTGAGGCGTTCTACACCTTCACCAACAGCACAGGTCTGGGGGGTATCGTAGAGCACCGGCCGGACGTTTTTACCGTCGTCGCCAGCAACACCAACCAAACGACGGCGCGCAGTGCCCCGGGCAGCGTTTTAATATGGCAGATAGACCTCACTTCAAGTGGCTGCGACACGTATCGCTGGGATCCCGCGGAGCACCCTGGTGAACGGCCTCCCACTCGTTCCAGGCCATCCCGACCACATTCTCGCCGCAGACTCCGACATCGGCGCTGTCTACGAAATTAACTTGGGGGTGGTGGCCGTGGCACGGCCCGGCAAACTCGTACTTATGTCCTTTTTTTCTTTTTTTTCTTCTTTGCAATTCATTCTTCGAGAACACCGACAATTTATATTCATCTAGCTGGTCGCTCGTATTTAACTCGAACGCCGGTCGCACACTCAAGGTGTTGGTTAAGTTCCAAATCACACTGGCAGTGAGTCCAATCGGAGACGTGTCAAGCTCTTCAATCAATTTGAAATCCTCGGTAATTTGCCTAAGTTGCAGGCGAGAATCGCCATGCTGGTAACAGTTCCATACGTGATGTAGCTAGTAAACGGTCACGGTCGCGACTTCTCCTGCTGCGCTCAACTCATAAATCTCATCATATCCGTCTTGATCTGACCATTTATTCATCCACAGGCCGCATTTCATGCTCGAGCGGCTGCACAGCTTGCCAGTACGTCCATCACGAAGTCGCTAAACGCGAGTGAAAACCCGGTGGGTAAGAAACGCATGGAGTTTGAGGATTTGAGCAGCGATGAGGAGGATTATCCAGAGGACAGGAAGCGCATGGCAATTTTGCGCCTAGTCGAAGGAGATCGAGAGGGAGACAGAAGCCATGAAGGTGTACACACTAAAGCAACTTAAAACGATACAGGATGTGATAGATTCGCTTACAATGACCGTAATCGTGATAAGATGCGTGCCTAGCTTGACACGTGTGTCAGATCTGGTCAGCGTTCGACGCACTAAGAAGCGCCAGACTTGCGTGGACTTAACAACGACGAGCAGAATAACTAGACCCAGACGATGCATGGAGTGCCAAGACCCTGATGGAAGTGAGGAATGGCCTAGTCCAGACGTGGTAGTGAGTAAGAAGGGCGCGATGGCCAAAAGTTGACATGAAAGTAGATAACAGGAGCAAACGCTCCGGCCCGGCGACCCGCCGGCAGGATCTGCCGCGCGAACATGCACCATCACGGAAAATACCGACCCCCCGCATGCGATCAATTTTTGGAGAAGCAAGGCTTTATGCTCTTGACAGTTCCCACTACTGTATTTTTTCATTCAATTCGACCGTCATGCGTCACTCCCCCTTGGTCGATGGCGAACATTGGAATTTTGTCACGCGTCACCCACCCTCTGGTCGAACACATTTTGTGTCACGTGGCCCTCGAAATTCCCCAAAATCACGTCTGCGACATGCAAAATCGAAATTTTTCTTTCGGTGGTTGAAAGTTTTGCATCTGTCACGCGAAATTTCGGCCGTGGTCGAATGGTCGAATCGGTAATTTGAGTCACGCGTCACCCCCCTGGTCGGATTGAATGAAAAAACACAGTACGTCTCCCATATTCGAATGCTTGACTTGTATCCCATCTGTTTCAAGACGGCATCGGAAACAAGCCCGTGTCATGTAGCACTGGGAAAACCTATCGGTATATCCAAGTTCTGAGTTGTCCCTCGGAACACACATTTCTAAAAAATACCCCGCTTACTAGCAGCAGCAATAAGGTACAGAGTAAAACGAAATAGTGACATGCTCAGATACGAAGCCGCAATTCCTGCACTGATATGAGCACATTTGAGCCATCGTGTGAAAAGTACGCGTGACCAAAGCAGATTTGGCGGGTCTTCGATGCGAACGGACGATTTATAGCCGGAAACCGTGCAAATTTAAGTAGGCATCTACCTGTAACATACTTGAAGCAAAGCCGCCCGGATTTAAGGGCATATCATAACATTGGAAGGGAGGAGGGCAGCGGGGAACTGTGCCGAGACCAAACAGATGGGCACTGCCACCAGTCTTCAATGCGAACCAGGTATAACAGCGCCGATTTTGAAGCTGAAATTTGTACGAGGCCAAGAGGGAAGCATGCAAGTATGATTTAGTGCGAAAATAAACACACCAACGTGCGCAAATGAAGCAAAAGCAATGCATGATTGCGAGGGATCGACACAGCCACTAAGCATTCACAAAATTTGAAGTTGGTTTCAAGGACAGGCTCTATACAGAGGGTCGACGAGATTAGTGGGAGTGGGACTCGGGTAATCCTCGGCTAAGCTCGGCTAACGCTTATTAGTGGGACTCGACGCCGATAGTGGGACTCGCATACATTCGGCCATCAATAGATCAATCACAGCTGAAACCCCCGCCGAATTGTCTGCACCACGCAATGAGGCCGCAGCAAGGCAAGGGGGGTCTGCGGGGGTCTCCCCCGCATAAGATATTCATTTAAAAACTCTTAATTGGCCGCAAAAACACAATAAAATAATATTAAAAGGCTCCGCACCCAGCGGAAAAGGCCAGTGGAAGTGAGAAGGCCTCATAACAGCGGCAGGGCCCCGCACCAGCGGAAAAAGCAGTGCCAGCGAAGGGGTGGGGTCTGGGGAAGCCTTCCCCCAGTAGAAGTCAAGAGGTGGGCGTCCCGGGAGAAAATGATATCAACCTCTTTTCGCTTTCTGGGTGCCCTGGGGACCTCATTTCCGAGGCAAAAACTTTTTAATAAAGATCGGTCCTTGCAGGGGGGTGTTTCGGTGTTTCTTACACCTAGATCTCGAGACTGAGCAATTCAAAAAATACTAATGAAAATACTAATTGATACCCAGGACCCCATATCTCCCCCCCTTTGAATGGTCAGATTTCGTGCTGGGGGCCTTCTTCGTGAGATATTGAGATGCCGATAAATCCATTCCTAAAGAGGAAGTTTTCTCCGGGAGGCTGAAATTCATATCTTTTGCCGAGAAAAATACATGGGCGGGTAGAGAATATGCACAAATGGGGGGGTCGTCTGCACTGGTTTTGCGGCCAGAGCCCTCAGAGGGTGTGAAAAACTCAAAATACGGACCATCGGGCCGAGTGCGGAAGTTCGGTCGATATCTCGGGATCTTCCGGCGCCCACCTCTTGGTAGAAGTACCGATGATGCCGCATAATTGATGAATTGATGGATGCCTCGGCCCGCCCATCATTAGTGGGACTCGCTTAATTGTGCGAGTCCCACTCCCACTACTCTCGTATATACTCCAACTGAGTTCCTGAGTCGTCAATGCAACCCCCTCCCTCGCAAGATGTCCTCAAAATCACCTCAAAATCTCTTTCTGCACTCATTGAACCCTCCTCACTCAAGCCTCATACTCATTGCTTTATCTTAGCTTTGTCTTCAAGGCGCAAGATCAGCCGGCACCGCTGGAATCAAGCCTGTCTTTTTCGAGTCTTGGAAATCAAGTTACACAAAAACTCTTCCCGTGCAACCCTCTCAATCTTGGCTTCCCCCCATCTCTTCCCCGTACCTTCAACACTGCACCCGAGTACACTGGCACTGCACATTGGCCCCAAAGTGGTGAGTCTCCCTGTGTTCTGCATTCATTCACATCTGATATCCATGCAGTGTATTAATGTGGCCGTCATGTCCTCCGGCACTCTCGCAGCAGTTGTGTTTGGGTATCGGGAAGCATCCTCAGTACGTTGTATTCACAATTCTCCATCTCCTATCCGCATGTTTCTTCTACATGTATTCTGTATCCCGTTATTGTCCAATGCAACATTTTTGAAAGTCTTTCCATGTTCCCACTGGTATTTGATGAGTTGCGCGGGACCAATACGATGAACTATTCGGGATATAATGAGATACTGCGCGTTACCAGACCGCTACTGAGCTGTCCCGCCAAAGCTACCAGGAGCTACCAGGAGCTACCATAGCTTGTGCAGAGAGCTACCAGGTGCTCTACAAAGGGGGACTTGTCTACTGGTGTGACGGCTAGTGGACTAGCGCGCAGGCCTAGCGCCTGCACCGTACTTATTTCTTGACTTTACTTTACTCATTATCGTATCTTATCTCATCTTATCGTATATCTTATCTTGTGCTATCTACTCATCATGTGTAGGTAGCCCCAAACAACTATATACTTCTTCTTGCACACGCCCCCATGTCCACCTCACCTTGAGTTGAACCCGGCGTCATGCGCCCCCTCTCGGATCCCTACGATGTACCGCCTGGGCAAGTGTCTAACTGCCTCCCTAGCTCTTCAAGTGGGCTCCTCGAAGGGTTACAGTAGGGGACAATTAAAGGCTGCTTATTTTGTAGAGCCGTAACCAGCCTTTTTCAGATAAATCTGAGCCCGGAATCTGATCCGGCACCTCAAAAGAAGCCTAAAAACACACCTCCGAAGTTTTTCCCACGAGCCATTGGTTTTCTCAATATTTTGAACCTTTCAAATGAAATTGTATGTACCCCTTTTGGACCTCCAGAGGTCCACTTACGCTAAAATCTCATTGAAATTTTCAAGCGCCACCTCTGGAGCCATTTGTGATCCAACTGAGGCGAGAATTCTGATGAATTTATGTTTTCCCACTGTTTTCTAGGTGAAATTAATGCCATCACTGCTGGATCAATTCATTTTTTGCACCTGAACGGCTCGGTAGAATTCTTTGACTTTCCAGGATCATGATCAGCTCATCAAAAGGAGTTGATTGGTGATTTCTTCATATTTTTAGCGATTTTTTCTGGAATTCTCAACATTTTGGGGTAAGTTTTGATAAAATCATGGATTTCGGGAATTTTGCTCGTGGCAATTCTTCATTTGCCTCTTAATTCACATAAAAACTGGTTTCCAAGTCTCCAGACAGCATATCCTGAGCAGCACATACCACTTTCCCACACTTCCCAAATAGGTGGACTTTGATTGTCCCCTACTGTACAACGAGATCAAGAAGCAGCGCGGCCGCAAGGCGAGCAGCAGCTCTCGTATCCCTTTCCCGGATCCACAGAGGATCTTGTGCGGAGCCTTATGGGCTGCCGCTGCGTTCCCTCGCCCCGCTCGTCTTGCCTGGATGTGGAGTGCACATACCTAGATGTCGTGGGTCGCATCACAACCGGGTTATCACTGCTACTGGGACTATCAGCGTTACGAGTACTTATAGTAATTGTTTTTAATCAATCGACATGAGGTTTTTCAGGTGTGGTTAAAAATGTCCCAATTTAAGATTGCAATGCAAAATAGTGGCTGTGCTAAGTAAAATAGTGGCTGTGTTGAATGTAAAATAGTGGCTGTCCTTTAAATCTGCTTCATATTCTGTGAAGTATTAGTGGCTGTGTTTGTGATTTGTAATTGGTTCAAGTCGTCGGCTGTGTTCGAATCTCTCGAGGCGTCTTCTTTTTTTCAATGGTCATGCGTGCAGTCAAGGACTTCTGCTACACATGTGCCTCGCTGGGTTTTTCGAGTATGTGGACTCGGTGTTCACCGGTTTCGACATGAAGAAGCACACAGTCGACACGGGTATCCGGTGATAGGCTGGCCCTGTGACCAGGCGTGAAATCTTTCAATCTTGCATCTGTTGTTACTCACTAGGGCCATATAAACCAATAGATCACGCTCCAGAGAGCTGGTGTGAGGTCCGAACATCTAGCTAAGGATATACTATGTGTGCTATCTGTAGGCGCTCGGTTGTGATGACGGTACCACTATGGGCCAGATTCCCAAGCAGCTATACTACCTTTAGCTAAAGGTCATCCATCCGTTCCACTGGGGGCAATTCCCATAACGGTCAAAAACGAACCGTCGCTGTGACGGTTGGCCAACGGTTAGCTACCGGCTGACCACCGGTTGCTTGGCATGGGCGGTATCAATGATCGCAATGATCTTATCACCGCAGAGACTTTGGTGTTGCCCTCCGCACCTCGCTTTTTACGTCTCGGTGCCGCCAGCCAGCGCTCTCGCTCTGCCAAGGCACCGTTTACTGCAGTCCTTCTCTCCGCTGAGCGGCTGTATGTCCTCCGTCGCTGAGCCCGCCGTTTGAGCTGACTTTTTTTCCAGTTCGGCTCCTTAACCTCTCGTCCGGCCTTTCCTTCCGATATTGCCAGAAGTTTCTTTGCCGTATCATGTCGTCCGACTCGTCCGACCCGCTGTACTGGATGCGTGTCATTCTCGCATCTAACCGTGGAACGCTCATGGCGCTCGGCATTACACCCATCATCACTTCGGGCATGATGCTGCTCGCCAGCGCGAACCTCATCGACATCGACTTTGGGCTGAAGGAGGACCGGGCGCGCACAGAAAGGTAGGCATGCAACTCGTTCCTCCATTTAATTTGATCCCATTACTCTCGCAGTCTTCTCACCTCCTCTTCACCTGGAACGACAAGGGCCATGCTCTGCACGAGGCCTTATGGCGCGACCGCCTCCCCAACGTCATGAACTTCATCGCGAGCGCGGCAATCTTCGGTGTCGTCATCTTCAACTTCTCAATGGCATTGTCGGAACACCATGATATACGGGTGCGTCTCGCTTGCTCCCTCGATGTGCGCGCACAGGGAACTGAGACCACTGCAGCCCGTGCATATTCGACAACAAGGGCTTCGGGTACTACCACCCGCCGGTGCCATATGCCGCCCCATTGCGTGCGTGCCAACGATATTCGCTTCACTAAACATGATAATAATGCTGCTCCAGTCCGTGAGCTGAGTCCCCGACAAATTGATGCGCCCGTCTTCGTGCCACAGCTCCCCGTGCGCATTCAGACCTCGCGCCTGCCCCCGCCGCCCGAAAGCTCGTGCGTCGCTCCCCACCGATATGTGTATCCGCTAACACCGTGCAGGCCGTTGCCCCCCATACCAGGACGAGCAGCCGCAGTACGACCAGTATGCATACTTCACCTCCGGTGTCGACAGTGTCAGACTACCGCCTCCACCACCAAGCGGTGTTCGGCGCGATCGAGACGTGGGTGAGCATCTGGCACCCCAGCGTCGTCACTGTGCACGAGGCGTTCATGATGCATGCGTTCAGCGACCCCAAGGCACAGACACACCTCAAGCTTACGCCGCCGGCGCACCAGCCCGGTAGCCTCCTCCTCACCGCCCCGCCCGATTCAGGTCCGTGCCGCCCCGTGCCTCGGTGCCATCACCAGCTCATGTCGCAGCCGCCCAGCACCGCGCCCGCGCTCCGTCGCGCCCTGGCCACCCGCTGTACGTCTCCCGCCGTGCTTCATAGAGAAATCCTGATCTGCGTACGACAGAACAACGCCGATGGAGCAAGACGTCCTTGCCGCCGAAGTCGCACTGTCCAGCGTCTGCGACGACCTCGCCCGGCAGCGTGCAGACGCCGTGCGCTGCGCCGCCGCACAAGCCGAAGTACGACGAGCGACAGGGTCACTGAGCAGATGCAGGAGGTAAGTCCCGCGCGTCACGCCGCCGTCCGATGCTTATCGCCCCAGATGAACAACAGCTTCTACCCAGACCCGCAGTACGACACATACGACCCCGCCGCAGAAGGCCACTGCTTTGCGGCGCAAGCCCCGGCTTAACCTGCCGCCGATGCAGATGCAGGTGCCAAAGCGCACTCTGTGGTCGTAAATCGTGCACTCGCGGCTGCTGTCAAGCGCGTGCACGACGCGGGCCAGGCGCTGCATAGATCGACTTCACCAAGGTGCTCATCACCAGGAAGAACCGGTGCGCGGCCCCATCTGCTCCTGCTTGGTTTCGCTGATGCCCGGACGCAGTAACCAGTGGGCAGCGATGACACGTCGCACCCGGGCAGCCCCGCATTCAGCACGATGAGCCAGCATGATGAGCGTGCCCTCGCTGCTGCCACCCGCCGCGTGTGCGACGCTCCCGGTGCCGTGCCCGTGCAGTTCGCGCGCTACCACTCATCGTCTTCTTCCAGCCGGTCCCTGTACGACGCCTGTGTAACGAGCATCTCGGTGCCGTTGCACAAGCCAGCGTTCGACCATGGCTCGCTGTACCTGTCGGGGCATGCCCCTCGAGTCAAGCATGGGCGTGGGCCCGATTCGGCACCACTGCAGCATGATGTCGTCGCTCGTGCGCAACGGGGAGCTGGTCCGGAGGTCGTCGACGAGCAATGGCAATGGAGCGAGTTTGCGGGTGAAGGGTGGAGCAGCATCGAGTAAGGACTGCATGTGTAACATAAAGCATAATGCATATTTTGACAAACTACATGGTGCGCAACGAAGTGGATATGACCATAATGTGTGAAATCTGCACTTACTCCTCGTCCTCATCCATCCCGTCCTCGTCATCGCCATCATCCTCATCCTCATCGTCAGCGTCCGCGTTTGCCATCTCCTCCTCTGTCGGCAAATTATACAGTGCGAGTACGTCATCACCGTATTTCTTCATGAAGGCCTTTGCGCTCATGGTCTTCCAGTTGGTCTTCGACAAGTGCTCTTCCAGAGGCAGCGCGATGGACCCCCTGCGTCGCATACGCTTGGCGCATAGCGGCTGGCATTGCGTTGAAATATTCGGGGTCAAACCAGTCGAGAGCCACTCCTGGCCCAGGGAGGCGCTGCGAGATATCGGAGCCGGTGATGTTGTTCGGGTCGGGGGCGCGCTTGCGCTCCTCTGGGCCGCCAAACCCTGAGCTGAAAACTTCCTAATCCGCCCAGCATCCACCACATCTCGTGTCCAATTCTCGGCCTTTGTGCTGCGCGCGATCTTCTTCTTACGGAGGTAAGCGGTAACCTCCTCAGTTCCAGGCACGAAGATGGCTTCGTCGTCGGAATTGCATTCCGCTTGTGAGGTCATTGATTGAACGGCTTTCGGATAACCACTCTCGGTGATGTACACGGTCCTGCTGTCCGTCAACTGTACCATAATCAATAAATTGCTATGCGCAGTAAATGAAATAGCACATACCCGGATGCGACGTGAATAAATTGCTTTATTGGTAGCGACGAGTTCCAACCTGCCCGGCGATTTGACCTCTGCTCTCACTGCTTTCAAGATGTAGGAAAATACAAAGTTTCGGTAGAAATTTGTGAGCAGGACGCGATCCTCCAAGTTGGTGAGATTTGGGCCAAGCTGACTGTAACCATGGTTCGCAGACACATTCTGGAAGGTGGTGACAGCGATACGTTCATGAGCAATGTTGTACATGGAATCAGGACTCCCAAAAATATCAGGATTCCAGTTGTTGATTCCGGACACAATCACGGCAGCGTAGATGGTGCTGAGATCGACATCGCTCATGGCAGCGATATTCTTGGTTATACGGCTGCAGCTGCCAATCGTCTTTGGGTCATTTCGGAAAGCGCGAATTCGCTTTTTGGCATCTTTGTGATTGTACTTGAGGGAGGCGATGAATTGGTCGATCTCCTCTGCTGTCGCAAAGTTTCGCTTGAAGTGATCCATGGCAGCATCATCGGGTGGGGTTGGAAGACTCTTCGAAGTATGCAGACCCCAAAGGACCCTCACATGCAAATCCATGGTGGTCTGGGACAAAGATGAAAGGGCTAAGTGAGAACAAAGAAAGGACAAAGAAAATTGTCGCACCTGGAGGGATTTGTCTCCATCATTTACATCTTTTTTATGCAAGTGATATTTGTCTCCCCGCTGTTTCTGTTTACTGGCGGAAGGCATTTTCTTTGACCGTTTGTTTCTTTTTGATGGTGGTGGGGAAGGAGAGATGTCGTCGCGGCTTCTTTTTCGACTGGAACTGCCGGAGCTCGGGCCGGCCCGAGTGGCATTTGGTGTTGTCGGGGGCATAGTTTCGTGGAATTGGGTGGCAAAGGTGAAGAAAGTGCTGCAGGGTGGAGGTCAAGAGAACAAAAACGATGCAGGCATCAAATTTGATCGGTGTTTGTAGCTCATGGTGAGGGGCAGGCAACGCGCACCTCTGCCATGCTTCAAGGTCACGTGACCGCGTCTCACCAGATACTTCCGTTCATGGCCGTTGTATGAAATCAGAGCTGCCTATTGAGACCTAACCGGGTTTATATGCTCTTCATGGTCTTCTGAATTCCCTCAAATTTTCTCAGCAGGGTAGGATCCCAGAATTGAATATAATACCTCTAATTGTGATTTGTGCTGATGATGGGGTTTGTGGTGTGTGGGGGGTTTTGGCTGTTAAATGAGTGAAAAGCGAGACTTATAGTAGATGTACATATGGCAACAGGAGAGAATGGCTTCTTAGAATTGTGTGCCATGTGAATCTGTGTCTCACAGTGAATTAAACATTGTGATTAGTTGTATGTTGTCAGACCAAATGTGGCGAGTCAGATTACAGATTTCGCAACTTACAGTGGATGTGCATATAGAATTAGGGGAGAATGGCCTCCTAGAATTGTGTGCCATGTGAATCCGTGTCTCACAGTGAATTAAACCTGGTGCTTCATCATTTTTTACAAGACCTTTTTATCAGACCAAATTTGACGTGATTATGATTATGTGTCCCACAGTGAGCTCAACCTTGTTATCCATTGTTTTTTATCGGACCCCAGGTTTGGTGAGTGAGACTAGAAGCCCCAAGTTGCAAGCAATGACCCTGGCTGCCTGAGATTATTCTCGAGACTTCATTCATGGTGTCGCATTCACATAGAATTGTTCCCTGTACCAAAGTTCCAACTGCACTCACACATATGTCCGGAGAAGAAACTTCTGATAAGAAGCCCCAAGTTGCAAGCAATGACCCGGATGGCCTGAAAATATTACCAGGACTGCTTCCATGGTGGTACATTCACATAGAACTAATTTCTAGACTATAACTCCAACATCACTAACAGGACTGTTGGAATAAAGAAATTGTGAGATACCAGATTGTGGGAATGTAGCACATTGAAAAACAAAAATCAGGGCATGCCTATGCGTGTTCAATATAAACCTGCACCAGTACCAAAAAAGCTACATTAACTACGGCGGCCCCTATTCAATGCCCAGCAGACAACAAGAATGTCCTTCTTGATGCCATATGTTCCCATTGGCCGCCTGTAGACCGTCAAATGTGTCAGAATATGTTCAGGTTCAATCAGAACAAAAGTCAGTGAGGGGCTGGCATCAACAACTGCAGTTTCGAGATATGGCAAATTGTCGAATGGTGTTTTATTGCGAACAGGTCTGTGAACCTCCATCAACATAAATGTTTTCAGATATCCTTTGAGCGGCATTTGCCAGATTTTTTTGATGAATCCTGTGGCTCGAGTGTCTGTCTTTGGCATTTTGAACTGGATGCTGCTGCCAGCTCGGTTAGATTTGAAACAGCTGTATGTATGCCCATCAGGTGTGAAATCTGAAGGCTCCAAAGCATGCCTGGGCATGATAAGAGCCCCTGGGACATAAGGCCGATTTATGTATGCAGACAGCCATTTTTCTCCGGTGTTGCACAAGTATTTCAGAAGTGAGCCATATTCAGAAGGAGTGAGTTCTATTCCACAAGCTAAAATATCTGCAACCTCGACACCAGTCAACAGGGCTGTCGGAACCTTCCAGCAGAAGGGATCCTTGGGGTGTAGTATGGTGGCCAACTTGGCCATAGGTGCAGGGCCAGAGCGCTGACTGTTGTCATTCAAAACACCCTCGAGCAGTGAGCGTCGGCACATTTGTTGTAACATTGTCAAATCAATTTCACCTAGCACAGCTATGAAAATGAGTTTTCTAAAAATCACGAGTGTTATCTTACCGAGATGACGGTTTGTCTTGATCTTTCCCAATCCCCCATTCATTCGTTCTCCTGGGAATTCACTCAGAAGGCCAAGGGGTCCCCAGAATTTCATCTGATCTCCATTATGCATAGCCAGATGATGATTGGGAACTGAATCAAATTTCGGAAATAGTTCTTTTTGAGAGGTTCGATATTGCACATAATGATCCATATATCGGTCTGCCTCCGAGTCTGACGTCAAATAGGATGCAATGATGTTGGTGCATGCTACTAGGTCATAGAAGTTCTTGAGCAACCTGTCTCCAGTGGTCCCTTCTCTCCACCAAATTTCTGGCATGACCAGTGGCAAAATGACGGTGAACAGCACAAGAAGATCCTGGGCTTTCAATTTCCCATGTTTTGCCTCACCGAGGTTCGATGGAGGACGTCCAACCCAGGTAGGAATATCAATGTCCCGTATGCAATTTTGAATCATTGCCAACTCGGCTGGCTTAAAATTGAACACACCAGCAAGATCAGTTGGTAGGAAATCTGTGTCCTCATCATCATCACTATCATCATTATCAAACAGCATTTGTGTGTATGTTGAAGCAGTGGGAGTGTCAGAAGCATCATCATCAACATCCATCCATTCATCTTCATCTTCCTGTTGAGCCTGAGGTGTAGGTGTCCGTGGCCGGTCTAGACCATCAAGTTCCTGTGATGCCTCTGAAGCCTCCGACTCTGAGTACGCCTCATCGTCCTTTGCCTGTTTCAGATCTCGGATGGCTTTCTTTGTGCGGCCAATCCCCCAGAGAATACGGAGATGATGCTGGAGAACACCTTCGAGCCAGTTATGAAGAAAGCCTAGGATAACATCACGAACAGGATCCCATTTGTACACATCATGCATTGGTGTCCAACGCACACCATTTTCCTTCGCAGCTTTAGTTTGATCCTTTAGTGTGCTCAATGCCTTCCAGGCAAGAGCCTGGGCTTGAACAGTCGGGCCATCACGATAGTTCCAATTTCTCCAATCAAGATTGTCAATGTCAGCCTTGCGTGCATGGCAAAATGTGCAGAAGCAATCTGCACTGTGGGACAAATAGCCTGCAACTTTGCGAATAGCCCCCAGATCCACAATGAGAGGAAAAAGTCGAGCAAAAACCGATACACCTTCAGGATTCTCGTGGGTTTCCAGCTCTTTCCCAAGTTCCGCCAAAGCATTCATAGCCTCGGTGAGGAAAGGAAGTATGTGGGAAATTGTGTAAACATCGGGCGAGCCTGAAGCCGGTATGAGAGCTAAAATAAAAACATTTTCCAGGAGGAAGCGAAGCTCGATGGGAAGGTTCAAACAGTAGAGAACAATGGCACAAACAGATACAACTTTGCCTATGGATCAACAGTCATTAGACACAGTACCAAATTCTGTTGTGAAATATCTCACCAGCAATTTTATTGCCATACGGATTAAACCAATCAATGAAAACCGAAAATACCAAATGATATTTCGTCAAGAGATACGAGCGAAGTCTCCGCCATGCAGGACTATCTTGGATATCATGCATCAAGCCATCTGACTCCTCCTCGAACCAAGTAGAGGATTTTTGGAAGGATTCCTCCAGAGCAGCCTCAATTTGGGGGCGGGCAAGAAAAAAGCGGAGCCAAGATTCAAATGATTGTGTGGCGTACTGGCACTCTGGAACCTGCTTTAAACCCTTTCGGGTCTTCCGCTGTTTCCATAAGCTTGCACCACATTTGCGGGCTTTAGGGGATTTCCGCCATTGGCACACTGCTGGCATTTTGTCTCTGTATGTCTTGTAGCATTTTGGACAGCAGGCTGTGCGGATAATATGGGCTCAAGACCCATCCCATAGATTGTTCTGATATCTTTCGGAAGAGTGAACACTGGCGCTGGAAATTTATATCCTGCTGAATGAAGTGCACCAAATATCAGCTGCACAGCTGTGGCCACAATGAGCTGCAGTGCCTGTAAAATAATGTTGGAATTGCTGCGGCTAATCCCCAATCGAAGATTAAGCCAAGAGACCAGCAGGCAGCATACATTGATCAGTGGATCCAGCACTACTCCCGCAGTTTTGTTAAAAGTGTCACTGGAATCGAGGATCACTAACCTCTTGTAAAATCCGGAATTACAGGTGTTGGGTGGCCCTCAGGTTTATCGTTGCTTCGGTTTGGAGTCGGAATACGAGAGGATCTAGAGATGCCGAGTTTTGCCTTGTGGTCCTGAGACTCATGTTTTGACCGAGTACTTTGGCTGACATTGTGTCCAGGCTGCATGTGTCCATGGACAAGGTGATTTTTTTTGCCGCAGCCATACGAGGTGCATAGACAGACGGGCATGGCAGGAATGGAAAGAAACCTGTCTTTAACCCCCTTCTTATATGTGTTATCATGCTTCGGATGGCGCTCATGTGCACCACAGATCATCAAGGACTTGTGTCTTCTTTTTGTGTTGGCAACTTCTATTTGTGTGCAATTTGTGGAGATACATAATCAGGCTGGAGAGAATCTAGAGCCATGAGCAACAGGAAAATCTCAGTCATCTTGCTGTGCTGTTTGAATTATGTATGCATTTCAAATCTATTCAGTACTTCAATGAATTTTGAGGGAATGCGTGGTTCCTCGGGAACTCGATCAGAATCAGTTGGTGATCTTTGATGCAGCATGCCGAAATATGGTGTGAATAGAATCCATGTGATTTCCGGTATTTCGGGAACTTAATTAGAATCAGTTGTTGCCATCTCTGATGCCGCCTATGCCGAAATACGCAACCGGTGGTCAGCCGGTAGCCAACCGTCACAGCGACGGTTGACATTTGACCGTTATGGTAATTGCCCGCAGTGTTCTGTGAGGAACTGGGACTTGTCTGCACGATCCTACCAAGGACATAGTTACTGCACACCATCTAGACAATGGGCAATACGCTGGGGACACGATTAGAGTTTGCACAACGTCGCAGCGGTCAAAGCAACCTCGCGCGGCGGCAAGTCCGACACTTCCCGATAAAGCCGATCAAGCTCTTGACAGGAAGTGTCAACGGTTTAACCGGACCGATGATTGGGCCAGCGGAACACCAACTCCGCGCGGCTAAATAGAGATCACCCGGTCTAGGCACTCGCTTTATCTAAAAGCCTAGAAACCATATGGAGCTGTCATTAAATGCATGGGATCTGCAGCGCAGCAGCTGCGGATTCGAGTCAGAATGGAGCGCGCCATGCGGCTCGTTCCTAGTGTGACTGAGGACGGAGGTCTCAGCCACCATTAAAATAATAAATATACCATTTTCTCGCGAACTAACTTTCAACAGGACCAGTTTCGCAGCTAAATGAGCTCGGAGCGTTTATCCGACGAGTTCTGAATACCCGTTTGTATTATTTTGTGACCAGATACTGTGATTTCCTTATTTAGATCTCTCGTTTGTATAAATACCCGTAGTTCTCTAGGAGGAAGCCAGTGGATTCTACCCTTTTTTACCCAGAGACCAAGGCTACCAGCTAGGTCCTGTGTGGGAACGTCTAGACTCTATTCGGCACAACTCTAAGAACTTTTAGTTCTTTCAGTTAGCTTACATTGTGGGAATAAATTTGATTTCAATTGATATTTGAATGCAGGACAAGTTGAGAAGTTCGAAAGAGCTAATCAAGTGCAAGTTACAAGTTACCAGTACGCGCGAACAAGTTGAACATCGGATTTCTGTGGAGCTGTAACCTTCGTCGTTACTTTGCCATAAGTTTATCAAGCCCGTTACCAGAATATAAGTGCCAGACAAAATCCTATTGATCTTAAGATCACCTTGGAAGTAATTCCAAACCCCTGTTGCCCCAATCCTACTTTCCTTACCCTCTGAGGTCGCGTCAAGTGCCTAGAACAGTCTAGTTATCCCAAAAGTCACCTTTAGCTAAAAACCGCTTTTGCGTTGTAAAGTCCCAAATTGCCACTGCCTAATACCTGGTAGGAACCCCGAACTTGCGCGTTTGATAGTTTGAGTTGTTGTGTGTTGTTGGTGTTGTTGGTTGTTCACTTTTGTGCTCAGCTTCCACACTTTATTTCACCAGTAGTTCAATAGTCAGCGTTTCATCTGGAGCCCACCGCGAGTGGTTCATTTGGTCTTTACTTCATAAGAAGTAAATTCAAAAATTGCTATAGGCGATCGAAAGATAGCCTTTATCCGCATTTCTAGACTTACAAAGTCTCAGTATTACGGAACGTATACACAAGTTCTCGAACTTGTCAAAAGACTGTAGAAAGTCAAACTGCCTTCTGGATCCGACAATCCTTTAGACAATACCCCTTCTGCTTCTGCGGAAAACACCCAGCTCTCTTCTTACGGAGAAGGCACCCACGTTCATCAGGTTTTGATGATCCAGTTGTACCTTTGCGTCGGTCGGTTCGTTCCACCCTTGCATTAGGTCCTACTCCGTTAGAACTACCAAAACTTCCCTCAAGGAAGAAAACCAAAACTACTCCTGCTGAAAGGGGTCGTGCGCAGTCGAAAGAGCAAACACAGCTTCGCTCTCAGGCGTACCAGTTAAAGCAAGCAGCTTTAGCGAATACCCAAGAACCGTCAGGTTCAAACCAACAGCTTCGCTTCTCAGGTCTTTGACCAACCCGAATCCACAACCAATCCCTCTTCTTTACAAGAAGAACCAACCTTTTCCATGGCTACTCAGGGAGCTAATGCTGGAGCGGCGGCGCCTAATACAGGGTCGCAGTCTCTAGTTTTAAAATGCCCTATTCATGGGACAGAAATAGGCCAACCTTTGACTCGGATGATCATGAAGAACTCTTGACATACGTAGATCAGGTTGAGCAGATTCTAGATAAAGCTGGAATCACGGATGAAGCCGAGAAAAAGCATGTCTTCACGGAATACCTTCCTTATAAAAAGAAGAAATTCCTGGCGTGAGCTTGGGCTCTATACTAGTGGAACGTTCGACGAATTTGTGAAAGAAGTTTTCCAAAGCTATCCAGAGGTCAAGTCTGAAGAGACAGGATCTGTGGAGGCGTTGAACAACATTTGTAAAAAGCATAAGGGAATCACGGTTTCCCAAGAGGGCAAATTGAGGCGCTTTGGTATCGAATTCACCGCGGAGGCGAAAAAGTTAATGCGCGGCAAGGCATTGACCACAAACTTGCAAGTGTGTCATATGTATCTAGAGACACTGGATCCAGCGTTCTCGGTCGTGTTGAAAGT